>OY754977.1:6922745-6950245 GCA_963576475.1 Molanna angustata | reverse complement strand
AACAAGTTTTGCTTGGCTAAAAGTTTGTCGAACTCTATAAAGCTCTGAATGTTTGTATATAACACGAAATTTACTGCGTTTGATACAAAAATGAAACGTTGCAAAAGTTTTAAGAATTTGAATGATATAAAAACTCTTGCAATTATTTATAACCGATTGTTTTGATAGATAAATATTATGATCTCACAATAGTATCATCATAATCACTAAATTATTTAGTTCTTCGCTAGGTAAGGACATTTTCAGCTGGTTTTCTTTCTCAAGGTAAAACGATAGTCCTGTTTTTGAAGGAGGAAATTGTTTTAATTAACAATTTATTTATCACGTAATAATTTTACAAAGACAACGCCGTCAATTTCGAACAAATAATTCTTTCAAATTTTTTTTAAATTGCATATACTCAAACATTCGATTTTTTTCCCCTGTCGGGTCAAATGATATTTTTTGGACAAGCTTTTTAACATCTCAATAGAGACGAAATTGGAATATTCTAAAAGAACCAGGAACTCAAGGCACCTACTGGGCTTACGACCTGTCATCAGCTGGTTTACGTGATCACGTTCAGGGGTGACATCTGCGCGAGAACACCGTCATCTCATTTATAAGGACTGTTGCTTTCATTGCTTACAAATAAGCCAATCTCTCAATAGATGCCGTTACAAAAAGGTTTCTTCGTTAATTCATAGATGGCAATAGTAATAATGTCCTATTTTCATGTGATTAGTTACTCTTTATTCAAATATATAGAACTTTTTAATTTGCATTGATAAGGGAGCTCAATAAAAATGCATAATTGGTGAACGTTGCGCAAGCGCATAAAGTGATTACATACGCCCGCCGATGACAGGTCGTAAGCCCTGTAGGTACCCTGAGTTCCTAGTTCTTCTATATTCCAACTTCGTGTCTAATGAGATGTAAAAAAGTTTGTCAAAAAATCATTCTTTGCTTTTCGTTTTTAAACAGATACATATTATATTTTTACTGTGAACGACAATCCTATATATTTTTACCTTACATCTTGATGGCTTTTAATATTCTTTCTCTGTCAAGGACCATGTGTAATTTTAAATCCACTCTAACAATCCATGTTCTCATAGAGTACATTATGAAGCATTGTATGTATAAGAACTTTTATGGAGCTTAACACTTTTTTTTCCAAATTTTTCCTCTTTAATGTCCCTCGGTATCCTTTCATATAGTTTAAACCCATTATACATTACAGAAATCTGCGTTGAGACTGTATTTCATTTATATTATCTAATATCTTCTCTGTTTCTTGTGTCATATTCGTGATATTCTTTACTATATCTAATATTGGTTTTGAGATTTTTTTGTATCATGCCATGAAGTATTTTATGTACCTACAATAAATAAAACATGAAAATGTACTTTTTGTTTGACAGAAAATAGGTTAGGATCATTTAACATTAAACGTATCTTTATTCTTCTATTACAAATTAAAACAATTCTCATAGCTCGGTTTTGTATTACTTGGTTTTTTTCATTTCAATTTCATTACTTCTTTATTTGTGTATTTTCTTATATTTCCAAGCAATGACACCTTTTTAGTCATTTTTTTATTACTAATTCCAGGTTTTTGTGTATTTTAATTTTTAATCAATAAAAATTCCATTTCGCTATGATAGCATTCTTTGATTCATCAAATATTTTGTTTCCTGTCATCATAAATTTAGTTTTTGTTACATTTAAATCTTCTTTTTTTAATCAGTTTGAGATTATTTCCCAGAAATTCATTTATTTACTTAATTTTGTTGTCAAAAAAACTCCTCCTCCAATACATCATCTGCGAATAATCTAATTTTGCAATCTGTTATGACTGCAATAATATCATAAATGTAGAAAATGAACAGTAATGGTCCCAACATAGATCCTTGTGGCACACCCAGTTCATTTATTATGATGATGGATTAATTCACTTAATTGAATGTTTTTTGTTTGCTGATTTCTTTGTCATTGATCACTTGCACTGAGATGTTTCGCTTCTTCGCTTATACAATAGGCGTGATGACAGTAAGAAAAAATCATTGAAATTATGATTTTATAAAATAAAATATGTTATAAAGATTTGAAAAAATATATTTATTTTCATTTTAAAAGAGCGAATAATATTAATATTATTAAAATAAAAATACAAAATATGTTAGTCCGCCATTTTATGTGAAACACCAATCAGAGCGCATGACGTCACCATATTGCTACTGTCATATTGTGTTGTTCGAAATGGCTATTTTTTTCATAACAAGCTATATGGAATATGCTGCTTATTTTTAACATGCTATTTTTATTTATTGATTTATTTGGTTTATTTGGGACACTAAACCAAATAATATCTATCCGCTCTATTGAATCGTTGACGCATCTGTTATAACACGCACCGAGTATTGTAACGTGGTGGAGAATATTTAACGTTTCAGAAATAAATAACTTGGTGGCTTTCATTGCTTGATTATAAAATAAAATTATGTTATTATATTGTTTCTTTGATTTTGTTATGTACAGTAATGATGATGTTTGTGGGAGTTGTACAGTGTTATATGAGGTTGAAATAGAAATACACAATGTATGTATTATGATGAATCTAGTAGATCAGAATATAATAAGATATACATATGGGATAATTGTTATGATTCATATACATATTATGGTTAATATATTAAAAAAAATAGAATGTAATGTAATAGGTGTGATGACTGTAAGAAAAAAATCATTGAAATTATGATTTTAAAAAATAAAATAGGTTATAAAGATTTAAAAATGTACTTATTTTCATTTTAAAGGAGTGAATAATAATAATAATATTATAAATATAAAACTACAAAATGTGTTAGTCCGCCATTTCATGAGAAAAAACAATCAGAGCGCACGACGTCATAGTATGGTCGCGTCAATTCTTCTGATAGTCTTCAATACAATATACGCATTAATTGTCGGTCTGGACTATGTTTATTTTGGTGTTATCGATATATTAATATTTTAATTAGATACTTAAAACTAAAACAAATAAAATATAAATGGAACAAGGATTCATCAAAGCAAATAGTTTCAATTTACCTAGATACTCGCCTACCTATCGGGGGACACTATGGGCCGGTATTACAGTGTCAGTTTAAGAGCTAAACTCAAGTTTTACAAAAATATAGCGTATTACAGTGTCCGTTTAGACCTAATCTTCCCTCAAATACGTCACTAAAACAACAAATATTTAACCTAACGTTTCTGGCAGATTAAGTACTTAACTGTGAGTCAACTGTCATTTGCTAGGCAACTCGTGTAGTTTCAGTTTCTATCACTAGAGGCGTTAGGCAACGCGTGTAGATTCAGTGTTGTATCACTAAAGGCGTTAGTTATATCGAAGGTGGCGCCACACAACAAAACAAACTGACAGCCGTATTGAAACGAACACGGGCATTTAAAAGCATTATTTTGGTGAAAAAAAATAAATTTACCATGTTGGATAGTAAAACAATGGTATTTAAAGTCGTAGCGTCCCGTTTTGTATTTCGTATTATTTGAGGTTATTTAAATTTGACAGATAATAACCACAGAAAAAGTGAAATATGTCATAATTGAAGATTTAGTAACTGACATGTCATATTGCACTGTAATACGGAAATGGATTCAATCTCCCCTTAACATTAATCTTGAGTTTGGCAAACTCAATGAGTTGAGGGCCGACTGTAATATCGGGCCTATGTTAATTGTATTTTGTATGTAACTTAGTTTTTATTGAATAAATAAATAAATAATGAACGCTCGCAACGTATGGTAAACTAATTTAGTTTTAGTATTCTACAATTTTGTCACGCGATGGTGAGCTGACGAACGTTCGACATGTTATGATGCTGGTCACTGCCAAACTAAACTAGCAAGCTATATTTTTTTCATGCAATGAAGCGATTTGCGAAACGACGGCGATTACGCGAAGCATGCGTTATAAAACATCGTTACAATTTTAGCAGCATACGAATTATTACATAGCGCTCGTTATTTGTATTGTGTTCATAACAAGCTATATTTATCTGCTATCGTTATTTTTAGCAATAGCAGCCATAGTAGTTATTTTTCTGCCTGTCTTAACTACTCTTAACTAGAATGGAACTTTTGATGGTCGGATATTTCTTTGCGTCGAACAAAGACTTTTGTTCATCAGAATTTCGAAACGTAAAAACTTAATAATAAGTACATATATTATTATTAAGTCTTTATTTATCTGTAATTTAAATACAACTTACATCTCGAAAATCGATAAAATATGCTCCTTCTTCTCTCTACATTATGTGTTCATAAGCTAAAAACATACGCGGGAAACGTATGATTTTTCCTATTTTGACGTTTGGACATTAATGAAGTTCTTTATATGCTTATTGCCTAAATAATGGTAAATATTATATTATTGAGAGCTAAAAGTGGGGGAACAAATACTGTACTTCATTGTAAACGCGTACTTAATAAAATACACTTGTGTCTCGCCGTGCGAAATTTAATCACTTATTTCTCTTTTTTTTCGCGTGGGACGAAAACATATACCTCAGTAAGTGTTTTTTTTCGTCGTGTTTGTACATTTAGGGACCGCACAACACTTATGCACTTTTGAATTGATTATAAATACACAAATCGTCCTAGAATACATATATTACATATAGTAGTGATATGCAGTTTACAATATCGTGACGTCACCGTCAGGGTCGGCAGGCGCCATGATACTACAAGCGTTTTTTGGCGTAAATGTCAAATTTGATTTTAAAATGGCGATTTTTGCTACTAAACCTTAATTTTATGTAGAAATGTATATATATTTGAAAACAGTGAATGCGTAAAAACATCGTAAGATAGTTTTTCAAAATTAGTCATCATGCCCATTCTACTGACGATTTTTATATTTTTTGTTAATGTGTGTATTTTTTGTTAATGTATGTATGGGAAAGAGAGGGTCAGTTAGTATAATACTGTATCAGTCTTACATAGAGCACATTTAAAATTTAAATCTTATTGCATATATATCTGTACGTGTCAGGAACCACAGATGTCAAGAACGTATGAAAGAGCTGTCAGTGAACAGGAATTTTCAAGAAAACGTTTAGACTATCATTGCATAATTTGAAGGCAAAGTGAGCAATGCTATTGTGCAATACTATTGTACAATGTTATTGTGCAACACAAGGGTGGCGAGCGAAGATGCGGTCATCGAGAATGTTGCATTCAACTCACAGCCAAAAGATATCAACTTGAAAACTCATCAACTTGAAAACTCCTTTAGAAACGAATTGGAAACGAGACGTAAATCCTTTTTGTGTCATTTCAGAGGAACTGAGATGTGTCCGATTTAAAAACATTTCAAGTCACTTTCTTGCTTGCATCACATTACCTACTTCCAAAGGGATTGCAGACTTGAGTTTAAGTGAAATCTAACGGATATTCCCTCGTTGACGAGAAAGAAAAAAGACAGAGAATGTACCTTAGTATGTACATAGTTGCTAAAGTGATATTATTTTTTATTTTTTCGCGAAACTAGACTTTTGGTTTTTTTAAATAATATTCAGATATCAACATTTGATGCTTATTATCATTCTTCATATCCATTTTTATAAATCATTTTAATATACGAAGTCAGAATAATACGAGAGCATGTATGACGCGATGCATGTATGTAAAGATAGAGGTGTCTGGCGTTCGGTCCTCTCTGCCTACCCCAAGTAGGGAAACGGTATGTATGTATGTATGAAAATTCTATTGCATATATCATTTATGTCTCTCATGACTAAACATGTGCATTGAACGTTGTAAAATAAAACTTTTTACTCTCCATTACCATATATGTAATTTTATTTATTTATTTAGGTTAAAGTTGGACAAAAAACAGCGTTAAGACATAGTACAATACAATAGTAACATCAAGTATTAAGGCCTATTACATTTTGTCGTTATGATTAATATAAAATAATACAAGTTTGCAAAAAATAAAAAAAATAAATATGATCATACATAGGTTGGTATGTAGGTAAGAGCAACATTTCCAGTTAACAATGATTTAAAACATAATATTGAACTAAAAGGAAAAAAGAAAAAAGAGAATTAATGCCGTCAAGGTTTCCTATAATAAGCGGTTATTGATCTTCTTTTGTATAGAGTATTTGAATGTTGTGGAGCTGAGGTGGAAGATGTCTAACTCTTGAAATTTGTTATTGTATGTATCGCACATTCTATGAATTATCATGTTTTGTGCGTAATTGGTGCGATGAATTGGAAGGTGGAATAAATGTGTATGTCTAGTTCTGCGAGTAGGAATATTAAATGAAATGGTATTGAGTATTGAGGGGCAGTCGATATTATTATTTATAACGTTATACAGAAGCATCATATCATTTACTGTAATAGTGGAGAGTCAAAATTTCACAATTTATAAACGTATATTTTTACATCAATTTCTCAACGGGTATCGTGTAGAGAGCGCACACTATGAATTTCCTCGTGATGTGTTTTGTATATATGGCGTACGTCGTACACTTTTAGTGTCCTCTCTACAGCCCAAAGTATTAAGTCAGATCGACTTCATATTAACATGATATGAGCAAAGTACATAGTTCTACAGCTGATTATTTTACCATAGACAACCGTTAATTTCTATGACTTCATTTATGTTGTTTTTTTTTGTGTTGTCTCTACAGCCCAAACTACGCGATGAGTTAAGTATTGTTTAAGTAAATTATCGCCAGGCGGCGCACTAATCACCGTACATCATTGCACCCTATCCATGGCCTTTTCTTTCCAAAAACGTTGTTCGTGTGTTTATAGATTGTTGTGTAGTTTTCTGAAAGTAAGTCAGAATGTATCGATAATGAATGTAATTATTAATTTATAATTATATTCATTTTTGTTAAAACTATAAGCTGTTTCAATATGTAGGTATGTATTATAATGTGTATATAAATTTAATATAAATGAACGTATAGGAGCCCAACTTAAATATAGATTGTAGTTGGTTTTAATAATAAGATCTTCAAAGATACCCTTTTGAGTACCTCCTTGAGATAGACAAGACATTATTAAAACCAATATCATCAATTAGAAAATTTTGAATAGCCACATACAGTATATTATGTTATTATGTCTAGACACCTTGAAAGCTTATGTTCCAACCAAAATAATCGCTTTACTTGTTATGAGTTTCAAGGAGTTCAGTAATTCAATTAACTACAACAATCTAATATGTAGAGAAGCTGTAACCGCCAGCCGATATATTACTTCAGAAATGGTTAAGGATAGGTAGGTACACCAATATTCCTTTACATATTACAACACCAAACATACATACAATTACGTCATGTACCACATATTGGGGTAATCAGCGACATGTGTCCATTAAATTATTTACAAATAGAAGGGCGAACTTGTGACCGCAATGAAATTCATTGCTGAACTATGTGAGTTTATTTTTCCTGTTGTATTTTCGATTACCAGGCTTTTACGGGATACTCGAAATCGATGATAATATAAAATAGTGGAAACACTATTCTTAGGCGGTGCCTCACAGCAAAGCTGTATTTTCAATGTTTTTTCGTGTAGAATGTAATCATGATTTATAATGTTTATGTAAATAATATACTGTCCAGTACATTGAACAAAATAAAATGAAATACAAATATAAAAAGTTATTTAAAAAAATAGAAAGATGAAACTATGTGATTCTCCCACACATTTTTCTTCATTTTAATTTTTTTTTTTCAATTTTGTTATTTATAATATATATTATTTACTATTACATACGTATACTTTATATTGTACATTTATTAACGAATCGGGTACAATCACGAACTACAGAACCTATTCAAGGAACCAAATATCGTCCAAACGAAAAAAAAAATAGGGAGGCTCCGCTGGTTACAGGGCCGGATAAATCATAGAACAATAAGGAATCCTAAAATGTTAATTATATAAATCAAAAATCCGCAGGTATGGCACTCAGTTCTCTTTGCGTACTCGGAAAGAGGCTCGGTGTGATGGTGTGTACGTAAAAAAATGTCAATGATTTGTCATTTTAGACCCGATGTAATTTTAAATAATTTTAAATTGTTCTACATTGAAAATTCCAAAAAAAATGTTGGGTGGGGTGCGGTTTCAAATATACTGCTACGGGCGCAAAAACACTTTTATCCGGCTCTGGCTGGTTAGGACATGTGCATCGTATGGACGGTGACCAGACACCGAAAATAATCCTTACTTCACCTCCAGAGGGAAGAAGAGAAAAAAGAAAGCTTATACTACGATGGAAACATGGAGTCGAGAGAGATCTTCATATAACCGGTATAAGGAATTGGAGAGAAAAGGCCATACAAAAGGTGTACGGTGATTAGTGCGCCGCCTGGCGATAATTGACTTAAAACAATACCTAACTCATGATCTTAATCTTACTACGCGATCCGCCTGAAACGTTGAGTTAAATATTTGTCGTTTAGTGACGTATAAGTAAAGATTAGGTATTGTTAGACGCAATATTTTTAATTTATTAAAATTACTTTTGCAAATTTTGTGGAATTCCATATTAATATCAAAGTATTTTAGTATTTTTTACTTTAAATGAACACCAAAAAACTTTTTATTTTCCGCATTACATTTATTTTTCGTTATAACGTCCATCCATCTTCAGTAACAACTTAAATGTGACTCACATTTATGTATGTTGTTAATTAAATGGTGTGGTGTATTCAAATTACAATCTATCTCTTTATCGTTTATTAACACCAAATAAATCAAGTATAAACAACATTATAAATTTTAGTATTCCAATTATTTCAACTAATGCGCACGTAAATATCTATATATAGTAATGCGAAACTGAGCATGTGTATTGTATCGGTACCAATACAGGACTGAGAAACGACTATTCGTTTCGTAAAGAGATACTGTCTCTTCGGGAATATACATACCTATGTATATCTATGTGTATACGGTAAATCCGTATACCACAGATTGATTGAAATTGATTGATTTTTAGTAAAAAAATACTAAAATATTTAGCTGCAATATTTTTGTTAAACTTGAGTTATACTCTCGAGGGCAAACTCAAATACCGGGCCTGTGTATGTATATATCCAACACCTTTTGTCAAAAATACGGTGCACTCCTATCTTCACTTCAGTGTATGACAAGCCTACTGTTTCCTTATGATCAGTTCCCTTTGGCGCTTTGAGGGGGCATATAAACCTAAACACCCCTATTTCAAATCAAATTCCTCAAATATGTTAAACAGTGTGTTTCTAGAAAAAATCGTATAAGTGTTTTCAACATTTCTCTGCACACAATTATAAAATTCAGCCTAAATTTCCCCCAAAAAAAAATAATAAAAGATCCTTTTTACAGATTTTTCTTAAAATTACTCCATAACTAAGAAATAAATGTGTTATGTGCTTAAAGAGAGATAAAGTTTTGTCATTTCAAGTCAGGTTTGTTCTTAAAATGTAAAAATTCAACAAATTTTGGGTTTCCGATAATTTAAATGACGTATAAATCTTCTTTAACGCACGCGATATTTACCCTTACTAACACGTCCTTCATAGAACATTAGGCGGTTTTAATATATCATGTTTTCAGTCACTAGATTTAGCGTTATATGTCCTCTTAAATACTGTGTCTAGCTACGCGGATAGTGTTGGCTTGGAGACCGAGAATGGCAGTCTGAAGTGTTGGAAGACCGCCACTGAGATGGAGAGATGACATCAGCCGTCATGTTGGTGTCAATTGGTTGCTCAGAGCACAAGATAGAGTGGCGTGGAAGGAGATGGAGGAGGCCTTCTTCCAGGTGTGGACGGGATTAGGCTAAGAAGAAGAAGAAGAAGAAGTAGACGTTTTTAATAAATACTTATAAGCAGAATGAGTAGTGGGGGAAGCAGTGACCTTAGTGAAATCGACACTGTCTCTTGTTTACATATATAATGTTGACAGATCAAAGGGACAAGACAAGATAAGAAAGTAAATTTATCTTTGCGATATTTTGGTAAATAAGAATTTAAGAGAAAATTCAAACACGTCTGTTTTGCTAGGAGAATAAAAACTGAGAAAAATCCCAATTTACTCGATGACATGTCGACAACTTTTTACTCTCCACTACTATATAAGAGTGAAGAGTTATGGTTTCTCAATTTTTAAATTAAAGTGATCACATTTTAAAATTAAAGTTACAAGCCCTGTAGGAGCCTAATTTTTCGGTGCTCATTTTAATAAGTATATTTACATTCCAACTCCGGCTCTATTGAGATTTTAATTTTGTCAAAAATATGTTTGACTCCTGGTAAGGATATTAAAAAAAATAATGAACACTTCATTGCACCATGTGCAAGTAGCGAGTTTATTGCCATATGACATTTTTTTAAAATGAATATGTCCTTGTTAAACAAGTACATATACATCTTCCTACGTTCCCTAAAATAAGCATATAAATGCTTGTGCTATAGGTGAACGAAAGTGGTCGAGGCAGGATTCGAATTAGCAACCACTGGATTACTAGCCCAGCGCGCTAACCGCTCTGCCATCGACCCATCTAATGAGTGGTAAAAGCCCAATGATTATGAAGGAATATTTTATATAACTTTTTACTTATTTTTATTTTTATCCTGGCACTATACATTTAACAAGTTTAAGATAGCTGCTGCACTAGAATAAATCTGTTAGAATAAAAGTGTGTGAGAAATTAATTTAAATAAATACAATGTCAATATAAACATGTCATTATGTATGTAATCACAAATTATGTGATTTTACAAATTATTTATATCAATTTCTCAATAGCTATCAAGTATCAAGTGGAGATTTTAGTTTTGTAATGCTATTATTGTGTGTAAGGTGAACTATTATTTTTTTTGCATAACCCAAATTGATCGATCGAATTTATTTTGATATGTATTTTGTATTTTTCCATCTTCTTGAACATACGCACAATGTATACACTGGCGGGCTAATTACCAAGCGGCAAAATCTTCCAAATAAATAGAGTTAATATTAATGAGTATGTGCATTTGTACATTGTACAATACAATATATTAATTATAAAGTAAATATTAAATTTATTTATAAAAATTAAAATTTAACACCTTTAAATCTACAATGAGTAGCGAAAGCGCTTAGGCTCATTAAATTGTACTCATTATGGAATAAAATGGTGTTTTTATTTTAATTTTAATGAATAAATTTAATATTAAGGTAGGTACTTCATAATTATGAACTTCCACTGTATTAACGAAAAGACATTGAAATTAGTGCAATACAATGTTTACTATGTTTGGCAATTAGTTAATATCATGTCAAAAATATTATAAAAGATAAAAGAAGAAAAGTAAAAAAGAAAAAGACAAAAAAGATTAAATATAAGAACAGCTCATAGCAATGATGGGAAAACAAAAGGTTAAAGATAGGAAAAGGTAGAAGACAGGAAGAAGAAACAGGTATTATACGATAGATTTTTTTGCTTAAGCCATTTTTTGAATATGTTTAGTGAGATAGCCGACGTTATATTAAGACAATTAAGTATTGGTGATTGTACCATCATATTATTTGTAGTCTTGGTGATTGTACCATCATATGTGCAATGTTAATTTATTGAGAACTTAAATAACAATAACATAACCTTGGTGATTGTACCATCATATGTGCAAGATCATTTATTGAGAACTTAAACAGCAATTCCATAGTCTTGGTGATTGTACCATCATATGTGCATTGATCATTTATTGAGAACTTAAACAGCAATTCCATAGTCTTGGTGATTGTACCATCATATGTGCATTGATCATTTATTGAGAACTTAAACAACAATTCCATCGTCTTGGTGATTGTACCATCATATGAGCAATGTTCATTTATTGAGAACTTATACAACAATAACATATGTAGTCTTGGTGATATATGATAGAATGAAAAATAAAGACATAAGGAGAGAATGCAAGATAAAGAAGAGTTTTATACCTAAGCAAAATGAAAGTGAATTCCTTGAGGTGGTTTGGACATATTGAAAGAATAAATGATGAACGACTGACCAAAAAATATACATGGGTGTAAGAGATGGAGTGAATAGCGGGGGCCGCCCCAGAAAGAGATGGCATGACCATGTGAATGATATTTTGAAAGAAGGAAATATAAGAATTTTGAAAAATCGAAGAGCATGTATGAGAAGATGCATGGATGTAAAGAAAGCTAGGAATATGTGTAAAAATAGAGGAGCATGGCGCTCGGTTCTCTCTGCTTACCCCGTAAGGCATATGACGTGATGGTATGTATGTATGTAAGATTAAAAAAAGTGTCAACTAATTATTATGTTGTGGAGAGATTTGTATTGGTCACATTCAACTTGTTTTCCTACGTTTCCATTTCGAAAAGTAACTTATGAACAAATAAGAGCTCTCAATACATTTAAACCCTACACATTTTCTGTCCCGTTGGAGAAAATACACGAGACTGACATATCTAACGTAAATAATCTTGATTAAATATTATAAAACATGTGATCAAGAAAATTACTTTTCACGTTCCTAAGTTCCTATTATACAAAGTTTCTGATTTTCGACCAGGAGCGTAAAACACTATGAGTAAAGGATGCCAAACTTAAATTTATTTTTAATTTGAAAAAATTAAAACTGAATTATTGTGAATTTATATTTTGTTGTATTTTTATTTTGTTCATTATATTTTGTGATTATTCAATATATTTTTTACATTTTTCCGATTTTATTTATATTTTTACTTGAGTTGTCAAGTTTTATACATCTCAAATTCAGCTATGAAAAGGGAGAACTTGCCACAATTTGAAATTCAAAAGGAATTGTCGGCCTTTGTGGGTGATTAGATTAGATATCTGACTGCTGATCCAAAAGTTCCGGGTTCGATTCTCGGTGGAGATACGGTTACTTAAAACCCTTATCTGCATAAAAAAGCAGAAATTTTTAATTTCGCGACATAACGCATTTATCCACTCGTGTCTTTAATTATGTTTTCACTCTAGATCTGTGGGACGATAAACTTCTTAAGTCTCTAGATTGTAGCAAATTGTTATTGGGTGCGTTAAAGTATAATTTGAAACAGAAAATAAAATAAAGAAATCATTTTTATTTTTACAATTCAGTTTATTGGCTGATTAATTTTATTTAACGTGTGTAGTCACGTGACAACTGTCACTTCCATACATTGAGTTCTCTTTTCTTGAGCTAAATGACATGTTGTCTAGGGGGGGGGGCACATAGGGCTGCTGTAGCGTGGATGATGATGATTATTTAATATAAACAAAGTATATGCGTACCTTTATTCTTATTAATAAATTATTTTTTTCGAAAAATGTGATTCGATAATTTTTTTTTGCCAGCATTGCAGTATTTAGATTTCGCCACTGCTCAAACCGAAAATAACACATATTGCTGTATATATAGGCATGTAGTTTCTAATATGTAGTATAGGCAGTCAAGTTGGTTCATTGTGACCCAGTTCCAATATGTAATCAGAGATTGCTTCTAAAGATAGTGTTATATTTGTGAGTGTAAATAGAGCCTAACGTACAATGAACTTCAAATCAATTCCAATTTACTCACCCATCCGTTTCCCTGACTACAGAAGTGGGGGTTGCCAATAATTTATCAATATTAGATAGTTTCAATATTTGCACTGAAGATATTATTTATATACACAGAAGAAATTCAAGACATCTCCTTAGTAGGTACGTACTATAATAATATAATTTAAGATTGTTTTGAAAAAAAATAATTTTAACGACTTTAAATACAGAGGAGGTAGGGAAGGATATAGAAGAAACATTCAGGAATTATTTGACATAGATATACACATGCTTTATTTTATCTTTACTTACTTTTTCCATTTTCCATAAACACATTTCTTCCATACTCAGACAAAGTTGTTACTTTCTCAGACAACTTAGACCCATTCGAAGGTGTCTCTCGACAAATGCTGCTAAGGTCCTTATAAATTCTTTAATAGTTACCCGTGTAGATTATTGTAACGCCATATTAGCATACCTACCGCAATACCAAATCCATAGAATACAATTCATCCTCAATGTAGCAGCCCGTTATATTTACCAGATTCATCGTCTCCGCATATCTCACCAACACTTTACAAACTTCATTGGCTGAAGAGCCCAGAACGTATAGAATTTAAAACATGTCTCCTTGTCTTTAAAGCACTCAATAGCATGGCCCCGGAATATATATCGGAACTTTGTGTTCCATTTTCACCTAACAATAAACAAACAAAGTACGCTAAGATCAATGACCCAATCCAATAAAAAACTAGTAGAAACCAATCTCACAAATAAGCCAAAATACCTATATCGATCTTTTGGCGTTTCTGGACCAAAGTCATGGAACAATCTTCTAATGGATATAAGATGTGCCGAAAATATCAATGAATTCAAGAAGAAATTAAAAACTCATCTTTTCCGCAAATCGTATCCAGATTGTCCTTCATCCGTTCAATAATATTATGTTTACTAAATATTATGCCAGTTTACTTTGAATCGACTATTTTTATAATTAATTTCATCTGGATTATGTAATATGTATATAACTAGATTTATTTGTGATTTCTACGTATTTTTTTAAAGTTTTATGTTTCATCATTTTCAATGTGTTAGCTATAGAACTAATTTTAACTTATTTTTTTGCAAACTGAAAGTGCCCTTGAGGTGACCACGGTTGTCACTAAACGGCGCTTTATAAATTGTCCTTATTATTATTATTATTTCCGTGTCCGGAACACCATCATATTCGTAGCCCCCAATATTCGGCCACTCGGATTCCACTAGTGTTTGCTATCACTGTGTCTTGGTGCGTGCATGTCACTCCTATCATGGGACATGACAGTAGGTGCACGTTGTCCTGTCTGACGCCACACTCGCAGATGTCTTCCTCTCTGTATCCCCATTTCTTGAGGTCACTGTAACAGCGGGAGACACCCGTTCTGAGCCTATTGAGCGCTCTCCATGTTGGATATGTTTGTTTTATCTTTAAATAATTACGTATTTGTATGAATTTAAGACCATCAAGAGATGGAAGAATAGTTGGACTTCGTCATCCCAGGAGGCATAGTTTTTGAAGAACTATGTCTACCAACTAGGTCTACTAAATGAAGGAGAAAAATAAATATGATGTAGATTGAACATATATTTTGGGTTGTACAAAGGACACAAAATTTCATAATAGGTTCAGGAAGTATTAAAATATAAAATTAAGTTTACAATAAAAAATAAAAATAATTTATTGTAAATTTAAAATGTTACCACAAAGTAAACAATCGTTTATCGAAGAAGAGATAAAATTAAGTCTTCGTATTCTTCTGGTTTTTCGATTACAACTCCCATACGTGAAACTACTAGTTCAACAATCTTTCCTTTACAAAACTTTTTGCAGAGAGAATTTCTCTTTTTCATATATTATTACATGATCATTTGATTTCTTGTAACTTAAGCAACATTAACGTGATATTAAGAATCCCGGAAAAGAAAATTGAGAAAATTCTTAACAATATGTCATCATTTATTTCTGCACGATAAATTTTATTGTCTTTCATTATTACAAATATTATTCTGCCAAAGGAAATTGCAAAGAAGCATACGAAGGGAACACACTTGTATAGAAAAAGTTTTCTCAGTTGATGATATAAAACTCAATCTACCTATGTAATAATTTAATTTAAAAAAATCCTAAATAATCTTTTCAATTTATAATGAGTATACTTTTAATAAGTATATTATTCATTCATAGACACCATCACGGTGATGTAGGGTAACCATTAAAATGTGTGCGGGGGTGCATTATTTATTTATTTATTTACCTTTTATCACACCATATTTATAATGACAACAATAAGTAGATTACTGCTGCCCAACTAGGAAATCCTGTTCTAGGAGTAGCAGTTTACAATTTATATTGACAATTATATGCAATTATAAACCAGGTGATTGTTCCCGTTCCACACTAAATATGTAGGTACACAATCTCAACTTACTGCACTCACAATAATAGGAAGCACGGCACAAGCGTGTAAAGTGTATACCCACACACCAGTCTCGTCTCATCTCACCTAAAAAGGCACTCCATTCAGAATAGATGGTGAACATAAATGCTGAACTATATGAAATGTAAGATATGTGGGGTCTATCAAAGGACCACAGGCAACGATTGCGCAAACTTTACGCGCATCCTATCACGCAGTCGCGGAACATTCGACTATAGCCGCCGATCTGCAGCACCCAAAGAAATCATTCGTGTTCAGAGGGGGTCGACTTTCGACTTTCTTCTAAGAACTTGCCAACACGGTTTTGGCACGTTTTGTTCAGTTAGAGTCAGAAATATATATCGCCTCTCTTTCCACTTTAGGTTTACTCGTTTACCTCTGTGTGTACAGAGCTAAAAGAAGAAGGAAATATAAATATTTTTTGTTTTCACATTTGATTATGATTTTGCGACAACAAAAAAATATTTTAGTTTAATACTTATTTAACATAACGATTAAAAATTATAATAATGATTTTATCGCTATAATCGAAGACATATTCATAATATTTATAACGTTGCTGTTTTTTTACCTGGCAATCTTACATTGACAAGTGGACAAATGTGAAGTTTGTTATTTTATATTTCCGGTTTAACATAACCCCATTTTTTAATGCATTTGCATAATGTATACTAATTATATATACGATTAACGATTAACTATTGTTGATTTATAAAAATGAGTGCCAAATGTACATATACGAAATGTGCTAAGTGTGAAGTTTCTGCTGCACAAAATCCATCCTTAACATTTCACCGGTTTCCAAATTCTGTATTAAGGTAAGATAACATTACACCGAACCTATCAATAATTTATTTTCACCATACATTTTACTAATCAATATTTAATTTCAGATCTCGAATTTGGGGTGAGTATTGTTTTCCTAATAAGGATTGGTCTACATTGCAGTCGATAAAAGGCTTATATACAAAATGCTATGTAGTCAACATTTTGACCTTACGACCTGTCATCGGCTAACGACCTGTCATCGGCTGGCTTTTTCAATAAAGCCAACAAAATTTCTTCAAAATCTGTCTTGAATTGAGTCGATTGGTGTTGAAATAATTTTTTTATGTATTTATTTACATAACTATTTGTAATTTTATATTACACTTTGCCTTGCTATACATAATATATAATTTTTAATACTTACTAAATTACCTTACTATATGTTGTTATAAATTGAATTGCTCGTAATTTTGACCTGTAATGTATGTATTTCTTTAGAAAATAAAATATGTATAAAATGTATATTTTTTAAATTATTAAACCTATTCACAATAATAAAAATAAATTAAAAATATCAAATATAAAAGGGGCGTTCGATATTGCCGAAAATTCGTGATGGCACCAACTGAGGAGCTAGCGTCGCTTGGTGTATGCATATATTTTGTATGGAGTTGTCATTTGTCATTCTTCCTGTATATGTGTTCTGTGTTCGTGTTGGACCCCTCTACATCACGTCGCTGTGTACGGACCATGCTGCAGTTATTCGTTTCGCTGTTTTACGACCAATGTATAATTTAAATTAAGTATAAAAGTAACTTTGTAATCTAATGGGATTAAAATTGTAAGTTAATTCATTTCTTTTATTTGCAATATTTAATCTCCCTATGCAATACCCCTTTTAGAAACTAGTACATTTAAGAATTACAAAACGTGGATTGGGTTTATACGGGTTCGATGTCTTTACGTGTAAACCCATTATAACCCACAGACACTTGTATGGAAAGGAAACATAATATATTTTTTGATTATTTTTTTAATGAATATGTCCTTGTAACGAGTACATATATGTACATCCCCATATACTCCCTAAAATAAGCATAAATACTTTTTCCATATGTGAATGAAATCGGTCGTGCCAGTATTTGAACTCGCGACCGCTGGATTACTAACCAAGTGCGCTAACCCCTCTGCCACCACTCATCTATAACCACAGGCTCCAGATGGACTGAGAAAGCGCTGGAACGGTGACCTAGAACAGGCAAAAGAAGTGTTGGAAAGCATCAAACAAGAGCTGTGGAGGTCGAAGGGGGGACTGTGTCCATTACTGAACGAAGGAGGGCTGACAAAGAAGAAGAAGAAGAAAACGAAAACATATATAGATACACCAATCCAATGTTAATTTATCGAGATGGCATTCAAACAATGAACAATTGGATACATATAATTTGACAGATTTTTAACATCTCAATAGAAACGAATCTGGAAAATTATGAGTACCTACTAGGAACTCAAGGCACACAGAGCTTACGACCTGTCATCGGCTGGTTTACTTGTTCACTTTATTGAGTTACCTTACCAATGCAATTTTGAAAGTTTTTTTTTTGTTTACTGGCAATTCAATCTAGAGAGAATGATTTATGCCTTGGTGTAAACATCATAATTTGGTTAAATTTGTTAAAATTAAATTTTGATGTTATTTGACTTTAAGAAGTCAAGTTTGTTAATTTAAATTTTTGAATAGACATTATATATGACATATTGATTGGGGATATGCAAGTTATTTTAACCAGATAATTTAATTTTTAATTTTGAACTATATTCCCTTGGGTTGGTGAGGAGTAAAAGGAATAAAACTTAAGAACGGGTCCTAATACACCCTGCAAGTCAACAATTACTTTAATTACAAAGTTTTTCTTTTGTCGAGCGTAATTATTTTTAATTACCTTTTAAAAAAGTTGTATTTTCTCTTTATAATAATTTTCTTTCGTCATTAATTCAATTTTAATAATCGACTGTGGCAATTTAAAAGTTGAAAATTTCATCCATTTCTTCCTTTAATAAATCTTTTGTGTTTAAAATTTGATTAAAGTGTAATTACGAATAATTACGCCGCTCAAAATCATTTTTGGAGCGAATGAAGACGGTCACTTCTAGAAATTCCAAAATTGGAGCGATTTTAAGTTTGCGATTGAATATACTGGTTATATTTTCGAATATACATGAAAAGAAAAAATATACATGGGTTTTATATAAGGAGGGAATAGCAGGAGCCACCTCAGAACGGGATGACATGACCACGTGTATGATATTTTGAAAGAAGGAAACATAAGAAGCTTGAGCAATCGACGAACATATATGAAACGGTGCATGGATGTAAACTAAAATAAGTTTATACCTACTACTGATGAGCATAAGTCTTGCTATCTTTGTTTTGGTCTTGCAAGATTTTATAAATAATACTACAAACTTGTGTTTTTATCAAATTTCGTTGTGATTACTGAATTTCAACACAAACATAAAAATAATAATAATAATGCAAGACCTGCAAGACTTGAAAGACCAAGACTAGGGCCCAAATTATAGAATAATTCTCAAGACCGTTCTCCAAATGTGTCATCTCAAGACCATCTTTATATAATGCTCGAAAATCCGTATTAAAAGTAAAATACGTACGCCATCTCATTCTAGAAAGCGTACTCGAAAACAATGTGCATGCAGCTCTATAAATAAGTAGGTACTTTTTCTCGTGAATGGCAATAATTTCAGCGTTGTTATGTTGGTAGCAATGAGTTGGAATATCTATTTATAGATATTTTGACAATTCGTTGTCTTGGTAATCTTCGAAAGTGTAGAGAAATTTATGCATCATAATATTATGATACGTGGTTAAATAGTGAAAATATCGACCATTTTATTCGAAAGAGGAAATGATATACTTCTTCGTTTATCTGTCATATAGCATATTATGGGAATATGTGTACCTACAGTTAATAGATCCAGGAAAGACAGCCATTTCAAAATATGATACAACATGCATAGAATAACAACATGATATTTCCTGGATGTACCGGAAATTTTATGAAATCTTACAAAATTTAATTCACATGATTAGTTTATGAATGATTGTACGTTAATTACTCCCAGAAGGTTCTAAATAAGATTCTCGATCCATTTTGATCCATTTTAGTACCGCTAACAATGTAAACGTCAAAATAGTAATAATGCGAAATTCGTCTCTTTTTCGTGTAAAG
The DNA here is from genome assembly GCA_963576475.1 of Molanna angustata. Taxonomy (NCBI): domain Eukaryota; kingdom Metazoa; phylum Arthropoda; class Insecta; order Trichoptera; family Molannidae; genus Molanna; species Molanna angustata. The sequence continues at coordinate 6,930,197 of OY754977.1, read as the reverse complement.
CGCCGTTTCCTTTTCTCTCATTGAGACCGTTCTCAAGACAGCGGGATAGCTGTCTCGAAGCGATTTCAACTCTTCTATGCATTTGGAGACCGCTCTTGAGATCAAGCTCATCGAGGGAGATCGCGATCCACTTCCACGCCGGCGACGCTATAGAGCTCATTGGCCCTGTTCACCACCGGACGCAGCCGCAACATCGGACAAACACAAAATATCCACCATCCATCGGGTTCAACCACTGCCCCCGAGAATCCAACCACACACGTCCGGGCCTCCGATTGGTCTCGAAATCGGCCGCTAAGTACACTCCGTTTCAAGTCGGAGGGGCTTGTACCCCGACCCCTCGGTCCTCGTGTTGGCGTCCGAAGGTTCCGCGGGCTAACACCGGGGGCATCCGACGCAATCATCACCTGTCAGATTTGACGTCTGGTTGTCAACACAGGATGTCTGACCCGACGTCTGCGCCGGCGGTGTGCCCGAACCACACAACAACATTCGCCACAGTTGACGAGTAACTGCCGAGCGAGACTAGAGGCGTCCGTCCTGCTCTTCTCTAAGTATAGAATGACGAGGGCACAACAGCGTCGGCCGCCCACCCCCGCCTTTACTGCCTGGGCCCTTAGAGCCGCAACCTAGGCTTATATCCCGACGCATCAAGCTCAAGCTCAGTGACTTTTGTTTCTTTAATACCATTTTGGTTGAGAACATGTTCTCAAGACCAGTCTCAAGCTGGAGAACGAATCTATAATTCGGGCCTAAGACTGGGTATGCAAGACCAAGACCAAAACCGATTCTTGATTGAGTTTCCAAGAACAAGAACAAAATTGTGAATGCAAGATCAGATCATGACCACCCTGGTCTTGCTCGTGCATTTGCTTAACACATTTTTTTTTATTAGTTATACTTAATATAAACATAGATAAACAATACAAAATTAAAATTATTATAGTTTTTTTTTCAAATAAGAACAGTCCCAATAAAGTTTAATAACTTGTGTTTGGAGTAAATTACATACGATTTACTTACATTTTAAGTAAATACCGAGAATTATTTAATGAATTGTAAATCAAATTTAACTTAGAGCTAATACAGATGATTAAAGTTCTTTCATTATTATTTGTGATATAGAACATTAATAAATATATTATTTTCCTAAAAAAAATAATGAAAATGAAAAAAAAAAATTTTTAATGCCTAATATAATATACAACTCAATTCTAGCTCTTCATTGATATAAATTTCTAGAATCTGAACAAAATATTAGGAATATGTAATACAACATCAAATATTTAATATGGCCACATTAAATTGTCATACAAATTGTATATTTTTCAGTATACATATATTCCATGTACTCTTTTTTCTTCAATAGGTATATATAAGTATACAACTTAAACACGTGTTTATAAATAAATATAAATCGTACACCAATTTTTCTCCCATATGGGTTGGAAATCTCAGCACATCACGCACGTCATGGCAATCTGCGAAAATCGCTTGCAAAAAAATGTATCTATACGTTCGAGAAATTGTGGAGGCAGAAGGGTCCAAAGGGACTTCCACGTCGCAGATCTGTCAGTCGGATGAGAGGAATGTGAAGATGGGACTGGGATGGATGTCAAGCAAGCAAATGGAAGTGTGTAGGAATGTCAACCTGGAAGACATGCACAAAAAAAGTAGCCATGTAATCGAAAAAATCGGGAGAGTAACGTTGTCGCGTTAATAGAATTGAACCATCATAACTTATCCATAAAGAATTATGAAGACCAGGGGGGGCAAGTTTGGTCTAACCGGCGAAAAACAAAACCCTGGTGATTACCCATATCATGGATATAATTATTATATAGAGTTCGATAATATCTTTAGATGTCCTGGAACTCCATGTGATTATTATATCCATGATATGGGTAATCACGAGGGTTTCGATTTCGCCGGTTGCACCAGAATTGCCCCCCTGATTAGTTTTCTATAGAAAGAGGTAGTTTTATTCCTCTACTTATTTTATTACGATTCACATCGATACTTTTTAATCATGGTACACGGTATCCAATCAATTGAAAAAAATACGCTAAAAATTGTTTTATCGTAATTCTGGACTGTAATTCATAATATATAAGCGTAGAGTAAAAAATAAAATCATGTGTTTACTGGTTGCATTTCGCAGGTACAGAGATGCAAATAATATTGCACTAGGAAAACGAGTCATAAATTATCGGAAGTAAAAAGTAACTGTAGAGCTACGTGTACATAGAGAAAGTAACTGTAGAGCTACGTGTACATAGAGAAAGCCACACAACACAGGTGGTAACAGATGATAGTAGGAACTTTCATGCGATGCAAAACTTAGTAAAAATGATGTCTCCCCGAAGCCCAAAGCGAGACATGAAAATATTACTCCCTTAACATGGAAGCAGGAATTGTGTGTAATAATCATAACATATTGGACGTGCACCTACCACACCACATCTCAGAGTACAGACTGCAACAGCATCCCGACGCTATCGAGGAAATAATGGAAAAAACTGAATAAAATACAAATTATCCGAGTTTTGATTTATTGTACCGAGATGATTTTTCAAGGAAATGAAATACCTACCCGGTAAAGATATTGAAATAAGAGCTGCGGCATGATACAACGTAAACGGAGAACTGAATCCAAGAATATTTGATCAGGGAACATCACAAAATAAGCCAGATGTCGATGGGAGAAGATAAATTCACGCTAAAAAGTAATGAAAAAATAGCATAGAGACATAGATGAAATAGACCATTAGCAATTTAAATACTGTATACAGTTTTAATAACTTACTTTAATTTGGTCCCATCAAGCACCTTGGGGAGTTCTTTTTTACATGGTGAAACCATTATTTGGTTCCGAGAATTCGGCAGCACCTCATCTAACAACTTGGGGAGTTTTCTTGTACATTGTGAAACCACAATTTGATGACAAGAATTTAACAGCACTTCGTCTAGCAACTTAGAGAGTATTTTTGTACATGAAACCATAATTTGGTCCCAAGAATTAGGCAGCACCTCATCTAGCAACTTGGCGAGTTATTTCGTACAAGAAGGAACACTTTTGTATAACACAGTGGACTTTTTGCATGCAAAAAATACCAACATAGAGGATTCGCAGCATATTATGTTCAATGTTCAACATATATATATATATATATATATATATATATATATATATATATATATATATATATATATATATATATATATATATATATATATATATATATATATATATATATATATAATATATATATATATATATATATATATATATATATATATATATATATATATATATATATATATATATATATATATATATATATATATATATATATATATATATATATATATTGTCAACAACCAACATAGAGGATTCAATGTTCAACATATATATATATATATATATATATATATATATATATATATATATATATATATATATATATATATATATATATATATATATATATATATATATATATATATATATATATATATATATATATATATATTGAACATTGAATCCTCTATGTTGGTTGTTGACAATATATATATATATATATATATATATATATATATATATATATATATATATATATATATATATATATATATATATATATATATATATATATATATATATATATATATATATATATATATATATATATATATTGTCACGTTACGTTATAAATACTGGCTAGGAATAAAATAAAATTGAATAATTTATATTTTTTTTTAAAACTGACACACTGAGTTATTTTGCAAACTAGCAACATTTATCGTTTGACCGCTTAAATACGATTGTCATTCCGAAAAGGCGCTTTTTCTTAATAAAATTGTTGTGTTAACGAGTCACAGCCATTTATAACATGGTGGGTGACGTTATTTAATTAAAATTTTATTACATTCAATATTTGTGGTAGATCGTGAATTGATACGGTTTGTAAGCGTAAATCATTCTTCTTTTCATAGGAAAGTCTAAAGTCAGATTTCCCATTATTTCCACCCGTTTTATATTTTTTGTCCTGTCCTTCGTCGTTTCAAGTCAATTTGATTAACGTACCACGTTTATTTCGTCCTGTTTCGTTCATGTTTTGTATTGGTACTTGACATCTTGTTTGAACATCTATAATTTATCATGAGACGACTCATATTGATTGTATATCAATTTTTATCGACGAGAATGTGACCATGGGAAGTAAAAATTATGAAAAGTTCTATTAAAGATGACTGTGAAAAGAAAATTATAAATTTGGATTTTAACAGAGGATTTACTTGAGGGATAACATTGAGAGGATTGATTTCATGTTAATCTATCCAAAAAGGAAATATTTAGAAGTTTCGACGTGATATTGAAGTTTGGATTGTTCATATGATGATACCATTCACTATGAAGAAACTCTGTACTAATTGATTACCACAATATGGATTTCAGAATATTAAAAACTCATTCACACTTCATTCATCTCTGAAGGGGTGAATTTTGATGTATAAAGTTCACCGTATGAAGAGTGATGATGACGTCTTTGACTCATGCTGGATTTCTTTATTTGTTATATTTGAAATTAATAAATTATAACATTTAGTAGGATTTAGATTGAGACGAGCGTAGATAGAATGATTTTATTTTTGATTGTCTATCGGTGAATTATCAATTTGTGATAAACTTAATATCAATTCTCATACTTATTATTAGTTCGGTTTATTTAACATTCCAATATAAAGAGAATTCTCTTTTGACGATTTAAATCTTTTGATATTTTATATTTTCAAGTAATTTACATTCTTAATTTTACTTATTATTTAAGAGTTAACAGCCTTAATATTTTAGTTAATCTTCATATCTTTTATTTAAATTATAATAGATTCATTCATGGGATTGAAATTAGTAAACTTGTACAATACTTAATATTAAAAATAAATGTTAATTTGTTCTTAAAAACTTTGTCTTTATCTCAAGAATCCTTGCAACAAATCTATTTCTTTAAATTTGATCTTTATTATTAATATAATATTTTTTTTTATAAAATTATTTTATTTTCTTATTTGGTCTCATTCAAGTTTATGACGAGATAGAACCCCTGAGAGTCATTGTAAGCACTAGTTATGACAGCAGAGACTTTTGCTTTTCTATCACTGAGCTACTGGTGAACGATGACAGTGGAGTTGGATCCTGTAATAGATCAGGCTCTCCAAAACCACTACCTCTCGCAATATATATATATATATATATATATATATATATATATATATATATATATATATATATATATATATATATATATATATATATATATATATATATATATATATATATATATATATATATATATATATATATATATATATATATATATATATATATATATATATATATATATATATAAAAACCAAACCAAAGAAATGGCTAAGATATGTGGATGACACATTCGTAGTATGGTCTCACGGAGAAGAAGAATTAAATAATTTTTTGAACACTATTAACAGCATTCATAAAGATATAAAGTTTACAATGGAGAAAGAAAATAACAGACAAATACCTTTCTTAGACGTTTTAGTGTTAAAAAAAGCAAACGGTAAACTGGGGCACACAGTATATAGAAAGCCCACACACACCGATAGATACCTACACGCAACGTCCAATCATCACCCCGCACAAATATGCTCAGTCGCAAAAACACTAATAACAAGATCAAAAAGAATTGCAGACCACGAGCATAAAAAACAAGAATTAGAATACACGAAAAATGCTCTACGTTGTAATGGTTTCTCAGACTATATAATAAACAAAGCATTAAAGAGTCCAAAAACAGTGAAAGAAAAATCCAATGAAACACCATTATCAACAGCCCGACTACCATATATCAAAGGCGTCACCGATAAAATCAGCCGTCTATTAAACAAAAATAACATACGTACCGTTTTCAGCACAACAAATAAAATATCAACCTTTCTAAGAAACCCGAAAGACATCATTCCACTTGAAGCTCATGGAGTATATGAAATACCGTGCGGATCGTGCAATAAGACTTATGTAGGAAGAACCAATCGAAAAGTTGAAGCACGAATAGCGGAGCACAGAGTCGACATGAGAAACAAAAAACTTACATCCTCACTTGTACAACACTCGCTCACAGAAGGACATACAATAGATTTTGACCATTCAAAAATAATAGCAAGTTTAAACAGTGAACCTCTCAGAATTTACAGGGAAGCTATAGAAATATATAAGAGAAGGGATATAATGAACAATCGGGACGACGGAGTTCGTTTGCCTAGTACCTGGAAGAACATTTTATGTGACAAACAATACAATAATAATATTAATAATACCATAGCGAAAATAACCCCAAAACACAACAATAATAATATTAATGTCACAACTAAAATTAACAATAAATCACAACACAAAAATAATGATAAAATATTATTACCAACGAACACGACAGCAGGTGGGCGTGTCACAAGGAGCCAATCACGTCGCGCTAACAATATTTGACATAAGCGGCCATCTTGTACGCTACGAGTCACTTGACGGTGAGCTTTCAGTGTGAGTAGACGTGTGTCGCGCGCGTGCTTTTCGTTAAGTCCTTGAAAATGCCTGGTGATATTCAGGCGAAACGTCGGAAGACAAATGGTCTTAGTCAAGACCTACTGACACGGGAAAACCGAGATAAAAATATTATAACATATATATATATATATATATATATATATATATATATATATATATATATATATATATATATATATATATATATATATATATATATATATATATATATATATATATATATATATATATATATATATATATATATATATATATATATATATATATATATATATATATATATATATATATATATATATATATATATATATATATATATATGTATATATATATATATATATATATATATATATATATATATATATATATATATATATATATATATATATATATATATATATATATATATATATATATATATATATATATATATATATATATATATATATATATATATATATATATATATATATATATATATATATATATATATATATATATATATATATATATATATATATATATATATATATATATATATATATATATATATATATATATATATATATATATATATATATATATATATATATATATATATATATATATATATATATATATATATATATATATATATATATATATATATATATATATATATATATATATATATATATATATATATATATATATATATATATATATATATATATATATATATATATATATATATATATATATATATATATATATATATATATATATATATATATATATATATATATATATATATATATATATATATATATATATATATATATATATATATATATATATATATATATATATATATA
>OY754977.1:6862871-6922545 GCA_963576475.1 Molanna angustata | reverse complement strand
GTGTGGCCTTCATTTAAAACATGTTGTATTATTGATGATGTTATCTTTTTGTTTTTGACGTCTACTTTGTGTTCTGCCACTCGCGAAGAAATTTTGCGATTGGAGCGACCGATATATACTTTATCACACGAATTACACGGAATTTTGTACACTCCGTGTGATTCGAGTGGAACTGAGTCTTTTGGGTTGCGTAAGAAGGTGGATATTTTATTTTCTGTCCTAAAAATTGTTTTTATATTGTTCTTCTTGAGGAGGCGGCTTAGTTTGTCTGTTGTACCTTTAATATATGGCAGGAATGTTATTGACGTTGGTTTAGGTTCTGTTTTCTTAATATTTTTATTATTATAGCGTCTAATGGATTGATCAATGCGTGACTTAGAGAAACCATTCGACATGAGAGCATTTTTAAGACTGTTTAGTTCGTTATTAATGTTATTTGTATCTGATAATCTGAAGGACCGGGTTACTAGCGTGTTTATTACTGAGGATAATTGAGCAGGGCTATGGTTGGACTTAGCGTTTAAATATCTGTCGGTATGGGTAGGCTTTCTGTAAACCGTATGACCGAGTGTACCGTCGTCATTTTTGATTACAAGGACATCCAGGAAAGGCAGGCAATTATTTTCCTCGACCTCCATAGTGAACTGGATATCGGTGTGGAAACTATTAATGTAATTAAGAAATTCGTTCAGTTTATCGCCACCGTGAGGCCAAATTACAAAAATGTCGTCGACATATCTCCGCCATAAAAGTGGTTTTAGATCAGTATCTTTTAAAATATTAATTTCTAAGAAGGTCATAAAAATATTGGCAATAACCGGACTAAGTGATGAGCCCATCGGGGCTCCTTCTGTTTGTTTGTAAATTTTGTCTTCGAACTGAAAATAAGTGTTATTTAAACAATGGTCGATTAAATTTATGACATCATTAGATAATTTCAACTTAGTTTTCAATAATTCTATTGATTCTTTAATGGGAATCTTAGTAAATAATGACACAACATCAAAGCTTACCAAAGTGTCATCTTTATTAATTTTATAGTTTGACAATATGTTTATAAAATGTTCCGAGTTTTTAACGTAAGAGTCTGATTTTTCTACATGGGGCTGTAGTTCTTTGGCAAGATATTTGGCAAGTGATTGGAGTGGAGAACCGTATGAGCTAACTATGGGTCTAAGGGGTACCTCTGCTTTATGTATCTTGGGTAGGCCGTATATTTTTGGTACTCGCGATGACTTTTCTCGTGGGATAAGTTGTTTTTTAAGTTCAGAGTCGAATTTAGTAGCCATGATTTTAGATTTGGTGGTCTTTTCTAAGTATGTGGTGGGGTCAGATTTATTTTCTTTGTAAATTGGATCTGAGAGAATATCACGCATTTTGGATATATACTCATCGGAGTTCATTAAAACGGTCGCGTTTCCTTTATCTGCTGGCAAAACAATTAAATCTCGATTAGATTTTAATGCCTTAAGGGCTTTAAATTCTTCAGAGGACATATTTCTTATGGGATCGCGGGCTTTTCTAATGATATGGCATGCTTCTTGACGGATAGTTTCAGCTAGTTTTTCAGGTAATTTAGAGATAGCAGTTTCAACACCAGTTACGATCTCTTCTTTAGGTATTTGATAGGGGACAACGCCGAAATTAAATCCTTTCATTAAAACCGAGACGGTGGCATTATCGAGTGACTGGTTAGTAAGATTATGGATAATTTTATTTGAATCTAGAGTTGGAGGGTTATACGTTGGTATGCTACGTTGTAGGGTTTCGTATTTATTTATTTGACGTTTTGATGTTAATTGTGAATCGACTTCAACGCGTTGTGTCACTAAATTTTCGAATATATTCCAGAGCAAAGGGTGAAATAAATTTGACAATTTTAAATGTAGCGATAAAATATTTTGACTGACCTTGTTTAAGCTGAAGCGAACGTTGTGGATTTCATCCCGGATGAGAGCAAGGCTGGCCTTATTCAGGATTCTAGTAGATGAACAACGGTTTTGTGCACGTGGTTTTAACTTGAACGCGATAGGTATTATATTTGTATCACGACACCGACGTAAAAAAGATAAATCACATAACAATTTAGCGCGTTTAGACTGTAACTTCTCGTATGTTTCACTCAACCGAAAATTGTCCTCCCCGTAGAGGTATATTATGTTAACTTTAAGGTTTTCACGGGTATAAGATGCAAACAGTCCTTCTCAGTACCCAAAAAGTTGTTTTGCATCTTATACCCGTGAAAACCTTAAAGTTAACATATATATATATATATATATATATATATATATATATATATATATATATATATATATATATATATATATATATATATATATATATATATATATATATATATATATATATATATATATATATATATATATATATATATATATATATATATATATATATATATATATATATATATATATATATATATATATATATATATATATATATATATATATATATATATATATATATATATATATATATATATATATATATATATATATATATATATATATATATATATATATATATATATATATATTGCGAGGCAGTGGTTTTGGAGAGCCTGATCTATTACAGGATCCAACTCCACTGTCATCGTTCACCAGTAGCTCAGTGATAGAAAAGCAAAAGTCTCTGCTGTCATAACTAGTGCTTACAATGACTCTCAGGGGTTCTATCTCGTCATAAACTTGAATGAGACCAAATAAGAAAATAAAATAATTTTATAAAAAAAAATATTATATTAATAATTAAGATCAAATTTAAAGAAATAGATTTGTTGCAAGGATTCTTGAGATAAAGACAAAGTTTTTAAGAACAAATTAACATTTATTTTTAATATTAAGTATTGTACAAGTTTACTAATTTCAATCCCATGAATGAATCTATTATAATTTAAATAAAAGATATGAAGATTAACTAAAATATTAAGGCTGTTAACTCTTAAATAATATAAGTAAAATTAAGAATGTAAATTACTTGAAAATATAAAATATCAAAAGATTTAAATCGTCAAAAGAGAATTCTTCATTATATCCCTTCTCTTATATATTTCTATAGCTTTCCTGTAAATACAATCGGGACGACGGAGTTCGTTTGCCTAGTACCTGGAAGAACATTTTATATGACAAACAATACAATAATAATATTAATAATACCATAGCGAAAATAACCCCAAAACACAACAATAATAATATTAATGTCACAACTAAAATTAACAATAAATCACAACACAAAAATAATGATAAAATATTATTACCAACGAACACGACAGCAGGTGGGCGTGTCACAAGGAGCCAATCACGTCGCGCTAACAATATTTGACATAAGCGGCCATCTTGTACGCTACGAGTCACTTGACGGTGAGCTTTCAGTGTGAGTAGACGTGTGTCGCGCGCGTGCTTTTCGTTAAGTCCTTGAAAATGCCTGGTGATATTCAAGCGAAACGTCGGAAGACAAATGGTCTTAGTCAAGACCTACTGACACGGGAAAACCGAGATAAAAATATTATAACATATTTCACCCGTGAAAACATCAAATATAACATATATATATATATATATATATATATATATATATATATATATATATATATATATATATATATATATATATATATATATATATATATATATATATATATATATATATATATATATATATATATATATATATATATATATATATATATATATATATATATATATATATATATATATATATATATATATATATATATATATATATATATATATATATATATATATATATATATATATATATATATATATATATATATATAATCTATAATAAAATTACTGTACGCCATCTTTTTTCGTCTTTCAACGGATCGCCAGTGAAATAATTTTTCCTTAAAAAAATTTCGCGTTCGAAATTTTTATTTAAAATAAAAAATAAATTGATGCGAAAAAGTACAAATTAATCGTTTAAAATGTATTTTCTGCATAAATTGACAATATTATTGTTTAAAAAGGAATTTTTAACATTCAGAATAAATTTTAACCGTAATAATCTGCGGAATATCCATTTTGAATACTGTCAACATTGCTTTCAATATGTCATAATAATACGCAAAAAGATGACAGGTAATGTTTTCGTTTAATCGCATTATTTAATTATATATGATGTATAATTTATCATTATTATTGTATTATTATAAAAAGATATTCAGTCTTAACTTTTGTGTACTGTTCTAAATGATATTTTGAGTGTATATTCAAATTATCAATGTTTGTAATTTCAAACGTAGGTACGCATTTCTTTCAAAACATTGTCGAAATATTTTTTTTTATAATTTTCGCATTTTTAATATAAAAAAACTGTTTATTACTTAACGTTTTCACGTAAAGATATTTCGTTTTTAAAGGTTGTGTAATGTCCTAAATGGTATATTTGATATTTAGTTTTATAAGCTTAATTTGCAACTGCCGCGTAGCGGCCGTTGGGGGTTGGGCCGCGATAGCGGTAGGGGGCAGAGCCCCGAGTATGGATAATTTCTGAATTCAGAATTGAACATGTGTTTTTGCGATATATTATTGACTTTTGATTCGTTTCATGCACACAGCCTTAAATTTCAGAATATGTATATAGAAAATTTTAGGCCTATATAACTATTTTTATTCCAACTGTTGATTTGTTCAAGAGAATTTATCTTAAAAGTTTCAAGACAAAAAAAAATTGAGATTTTTTATTTGTCTATATGTATTCAGCGTTCAAGCTTTTATGGTTTTTGAGATAAATGGAAAAATAAAGTAAAAATTCAATAGTTGATAACCCCTGACTGAAATAAAAATTCACAAATCTGAGTATAAAAGTTTTATAACTATCTATATATTCTGAAATTTAAGGCTCTGTGCATTGAGCGGATCAAAAGTTATAAGGGACGGACGGACACACACACAAACACACTAAATTAATTCACATACAAACACACTAAACATTTTCTCCGAAGAAGTAGATCTATATATGTAAAGAATATATACACTGCAAAGCCTCTTTGTTGGTGTTTAATGACTTTAAGTTGGAAAAATCTTGAAAAATACCTGGGATATAAAATCTAAATAAAAGTATCTTGTCTTGATACTTTGTCGATTTGTAAAGAGAAATAAATTCTCTTGAACAAATCGACACTTGAAAATCATCACTGATGTATTCTGGAATATTTATTGGATCCACAGAGTTAGGTACACTATGGCAACAATACTTTTTCTTTGTCTTTTCTTCCCCATATTTGCTTCGATTTTTTATTTACATTTTTTTTCCTCAATAAGTGTCTAAACTATTTGGATTCAATAAAAAATTAACGGTTCAAAACAAAACAAGAAATTATATTATCCAACATTTAAAATAGCAGAGTAGAATGAATAACTGAAAAAAATATAGGTTTATAAAAATCTATTTTTATGCATATTATATTAAAATATTTAATTTGTTCTTGGTGCTTCTAATGGAACGAAGTAAAGATGCGAGTATATCTTTGTGGTTAGGTAAGTATCATTTGTAAAATTTTCTACCGAAATCTTACTGAAGCTTTTCCTCATATTTCATAATGTATGTATTCCTTTAAGGAAAGACGAAAAGCAGAGATAGAGAGGAAAATAAACAAAAACAAAAGTAAAATGCAGGGTATTTTAGAATGAGTCTTGGAGAATTTACTTTGTTTTCCATAACTTATTGTACAAAACTGTAGAATATTTTCGTATTGACATTCAAGGACAAGAAAATAACTTATTTTGTACAAGTATTTTAAACATTTTGACACATACAACAAATTATTTTAATTATATCAGTTAAATAAATAATTGCAGATCAAATTTTGTTCCCGCCCTTTGAGTGATATTTAACCCAGATAGTCCCAAAAAAAATTTTTCGTCTGATTCAGTTGATATTCATAAGATTTAATATAAATACCATCAAAAAATCATATTTGAAATCAAAATTAAATTACATCAAGCCATTTTTGCGAAAATTGGTGTTCTTTTTTTAGGACAGTGGGACTACAGGCATGTAAGAATGTATGGAAATGAAAACGTTCATACAAATTTCAAATTATGTACTTATTCTAGGTTTAATCTTTTATAATATTATGTAAGGTTATTACACAATGCTTAACGAATAAAATATATATATGTAATAAAAAATATGAACGTATGTTTGGCGGCTAATAATAGGTATATACCTATTATATACTTTATTCCTTGTTATAAATTTCGAAACATTTCAAATGCAACGTGATATTATATTTTCTGTACTTTGTTGACAATGACAATGTCGGCATCGAGTTTGCTTCTCTTGCTTTATGAGAACATGATGTATTTCTTGAAATCTAGAATCTACTTTTCAAGAAAAGATGTTGGACTTGGATGTGGAATTCTCTTTCTCCCATATAATTGTAGCAGATTCAAAACCAAACGACCGGTTGCTGAAAATTCAGTAGATTTCAAATCCTCTAAAAGAAGAATGCTGGTAAAGAAATTATCAAAATAAAAATGGTAACCAAAATCTCCCAGAGATCTTAAAATCTTGCTGTATGACAAAACAACAGATACTCCTACACCGATTTTTTTTTGTTGGTCGCTTATATTATTGTGAGCAGCTCCTTGATAGGGATCCATATTTACAATATATATCCTCTACTGGTTGCTCCTGTCCATAATTTGAACCCATACCTGATGGGTTTCCTTTTTATAAATAGCTTTGCTCCGTGCTTTCCATAATAAGGAACCATTGATTCATCAATCAAATGGTTTTCCTCATGAGGTGCATGTTCTAAAAACCTGATTTTACTAAACCGATCAGTATGATCAAGTTCATTATTATTACAGACATGTATATTAGACATAATGTGCTGAAATCTGTTCCTACTCATCATCGACATTGCGACAAGTTCATTATGGCAATCTGGCTGAGTATCCCAATATAGTTTTTTTCCTAGGAACATGGACATATCCACTAAAAAGTAATATTCCTATAAAACACAGGTTCTTTTGTTTTTTATGTCATTTTCTCTGTTTCTGCTTTCTACATATTTATTTGTGCACGCTGCAACCATTGTAATGATTTCATTATCAAAAAATAGAGAGAAAAGTTCCAAGGGTGTTAAATTGTTTACCGCCGAATGCATAGGTTTCCTTACAACATTATTTGTCGAAATATCTTACTTTTTCCACTTATAATTCCTAGATTTATTCTTAGGCAACTCGTCAGTATCTCGAGGATTCCTATGTAATATACGCAGCTCTGCGGGAGCTCTTAAGTGACTACCTGGAACGTTATCCAATACTGGAGATTCTTCATCACCTGAATCTTCATCAGTTAATTCATCACATGCATTTGTTTGTGGTAATAACTGTATATCAATGGAGCTTTCTTCCATATTTTCAATTTAATCTTGGTTTCCTTGAATGATCTCCAGAACCTCGTTCATTGACAGGCCCGTTCAAAAAAATTGCATAATACTGAATAAAAAAGAATCTAGTATAATGACCTAGAACTGACATTGACAGAAAAAAATGTGTCTGTAGACCCAAACAAGGACTGATGATGATGAAAAATACATATTATGTAACATTCAAAATATTTTATGATGTAAAATAATGAACAAAAACAGTTTAACAGACTATGTAACAATGCAGTACATTGATGCATGCTCATAGTCCCACTGGACTAAAAAAAGGACACCTTACTATGTATCAAAATATCTTTAAAATAAAATATGTTACAATAAATTTAAATTTAAGGTTTTATAAAATGATAATTTTATAAGTTAGATTCAATATTTAAGTCAAATTCAATTACAAAATTAAAATATTATACTTAATTTTCTAACGGAATGTCATAAAAATTCATCTTTAAAATAATTGTTCAAATAAGATGTGTTCAAAATAAGGGCTGTCAAAAAACTGATAAAAGAAATACGTTAAAAACGATGAAGCCAACCTTAGAAAACACAAATATGATGTTACCAGTAAAAAAAATAATTGTATACATGTTGAAAGTGCTTATTTAATGAAACATGTCTAGTGTTCTTTTTTTAGGACAGTGGGTTCATCTGGGTTTTAATATAAATAATCAAAATGCACTGCATTGTGTATCGCCGGAAGAAGTAATGCACTAAACCAATAGCCATTAGCGATCAAGAGGCTTCTTCTGGGATTCATCATCATCGTCCGCGCTCCTCACCTCTTCTCATACCCCTGTCAAAAATAATCTGCTACTGAACCTAGCTACTGTTCGCCTATGTGAGCAACCTCAAAAAACGCTACCTGCTTGACATTCGGCGTCTTATTTTTTACTGCGTCATTGTGACTGTCGCTGATTTAACAAAACCCGGTATTTTCCAACTGCTATCTACAACGCAATCTTCGCTATATTCACCGCATTATGGAACAATAACATCGCAGTTTACAAATATTTCAACAGTTTTTTAACCGCTTCATCATCATCAAATGCCCGCCTTTTGGTATATACGAGGTGTTCATAATAATTATCGAACTGCAGAGCATAAAATCTCAAATATTACTATATCATAATATTGAACAAATTATTGAACCAGCAATTCAAACTTATAGGTATTATTATATTATCAGGTTATTCTACACAGGAATTTTCACTGCTACAATCACCCAGCATTCACCTTATCTTACGGATTTCACTGCAAGTAGGTATTTTTCATTTTGTAATAAATAAGACTATTGACATGTTCAATGTTCTCGAGTAAAAATTAATCTCGATCACATCTTATTTTACAAAGACAGTTTTTAAAAGACAGTTCGTCATTCTTATTATATTCAAGAACGTATTCGTTTTTGTAGATTTATTAAGGATTAACAATATATTACATATTTGTCATCAATACAAAATTGAACATATATCGAAAACAGTTGAATATGGAGGCGAATACCGAAAAATTCGGCTCCATATTCTACAGATTTCGATATATGTTCAATTTTGTCTTGCCTCTTGTATAAATATAATTTTAACTTATGGATTGATACTACTCGTAAATGTGCTTTGCACGAAACTAGTCGTAGTCAACAAAATAAATAAGTGGAATAATTATATATTGGTTTCATTTAAAAAATTATAAATGCACAAGTTAAAACCTAAGAATACACTATATGTATGTTGGAATATTGGAAGCCACAACTTAAACATGTAGTAGTATGTATGTAGGTATACCTACAACGTTGGTATGCCTGTTGGGTGAACAATGCTTGTAAACTTTACCTACTTTGCAACTCAATTTTAACTTTTCAAATAGTTTTATCAGGCACATCAACCAAAGAGAGGAACAACGTCACGTAGATATCAGGGTGTACCATCTACATCCACATACATATACATACATACATTTTACACGGAAAGGGACACTTGGCTGAAACCATTTGGGTGCAACGAACACTTTGATGTGGGACACTTGGGTGTGAAGGACACTCGGGTGTGGAACACTTGGGTGAGGTACACTTGGGTGCGACTAACACTTGAGTGTGGGACACTTCGGTGCGATGGACACTTGTGTGTGAAACACTTGGGTGCGATGGACACTTGGGTGATTGATACTTGGGTGTGGGACACTTGGGTGCGACGGAGACATGGGTATGAAGGACACTTGGGTGTGAAGGACACTTGGGTGCGACGGACACTTGCGTGTGGAACACTTTAGAGCTACGAACACTTGGATGTGGGACACTTTGGAGTGACGAACACTTGGATGTAGGAAACTTTGGAGCAACGAATACATGGATGGACACTTGGATGCGACGGACACATCGCGAATTATTCTACTCAAAAATATTTATTTGTGCTTTGAAACCTACTGATTTTTTAATACTTTTTTTTTATTTTTGTAATTCTAATGATATTTTAGTAACAATTTAATAATAATAAAAACACCTCCAAGCACCCTGCGTAAGGAGTGAGTTTATTGCCATATGGCAATTTCTTTCAAATAACCAGTGTTTCCAGCCCAGAAAAGCAATATTAGCGTGAGAAATTAACGTTAATAATTTCTCATCTGCTGTGGATCGAACTCAGGACGCCCGCACAGAAACCAAACAGCTTACTAACTATGCTACGGCGGTCGGCATTATTTAGATTTATTTTTAAATATTTTTTTAATTGAGATCATAATATTTTTTAAAAACTTAAAGAGATATCAGTTTAAGAGGGTGACTGCTGCCAACGTACCTATTTTTTCAATTTGATATACCATCATTATTACTAAACGAATAATTTTGAAAAAATAACCTAGTTAGTTTGGATATTAATAAAGAGAAATATACCTTAACTTTTTGATTATGTTCTGTATATATTCTTGTAGGAAAATAATAAGCATAGACATTTATCTTAAATTTCTAAAAAAATATAAGGTATAGATAATATTTTTTTTTATAAATTAAAGAAGAACAAAATACCTGGAAAATTATGATATGACGTTGCATTAACGCATCAGGTTAAGTAAATAAACCAAAAAAACTTTTACTACGCAATGGCGCTGAATGGAAAATAAATGTTTTTTAGGTTTATTTACTAAACCTGAAGCATTAATGCAACGTCACATCACATTTTTCTAGATATTTTTGTCTTCTTTAATTTAAAAAAAAAAATATATGATAAACGTTGAAAATCGAGGTATGCCATTATTTTTCTACAAGAATTTATACAGAACATTGTCAAAAAGTTAAGGTATATTTTTGTTTATTAATACCCAAACTATCTAAATTATTTTTTTCAAAACGATTTGATAATAAATAATGATGGTATATCAAATTGAAAAATAGGTACGTTGGCAGCAGTCCCCCCTTAAAAGTCTAAATCATTTTCTCGTTTATACTATACTAACTAATTTGACCACGCGACGCACAATTTCAGACCTTATGTTTCTTCATATCATACTAAATGGAAACATAAAATGCCATGATATTCTTACCAATATTTAATTTAAAACATCTACTAGCCGGACAAGACATGTCATATGTCAACTCTTATGAAAAAAATGCCGACTTAAACGTATTTTTGATTCATATAATATGGCAATCAAAAACAAACATATATATAGCATCGTGACATTATAACAATAAACAACGTACGCATTAATTTTATTTTTCCCAACCACCCTGTATATATTTTCAGCTAAATATTTTATTTTTCCCAACCACCCTGTATATATTTTCAGCTAAATATTTTATTTTTCCCAACCACCCTGTATATATTTTCAGCTAAATATTTTATTTTTCCCAACCACCCTGTATATATTTTCAGCTAAATATTTTATTTTTCCCAACCACCCTGTATATATTTTCAGCTAAATATTTTATTTTTCCCAACCACCCTGTATATATTTTCAGCTAAATATTTTATTTTTCTTCTCACCTTATGAATCTATCAATATAATATGTTAGTCTATCATGCCGACCGCCGTGGCACAGTTGATAAGCCGTTGGGTTTCTGTGCGGGCGTCCTGGGTTCGATTCCCAGCAGAGGAGAAATTTATTTAAATTCATTTCTCACGCAAATATTGCTTCTCTGGGCTGGAAACACTGGTTAGTTTCCAGCTCAGGGCCAGGGCCAGAACACTTCCTTGCGCAGGGCGCAAGGAAGTGTTCATTTATTTATTTATTTATCATGTAGGTACTTACACACAGACACATGCACACCCACCCTCACACACTCACACTCTTTCTATATATCTCTCACACCCACATATATATTGTTACTGTTCTCTAATGCGCGAACCCACACTAATTCACACTTTTTTGTTGTATTATTTTAATATTAGGTATAGTACGTAAGAGGTACATGTTATACCTATTTATATTTTTACTTATTTCCATTTAATAATTGTATGCGTGTAATAAAATAAAAATAAAAATAAATAAAATAATATTATATTAATTTTTATAATAGGCAGAATATTTGTTCATTATTATCATAAATTTAAAGTAATATTAAAAAAAATACCTATAATATTCTTAGAATACGTTGTTAAAGTTTGGAAAATTTTGGTTTGAATAGGTTGGTTAGGTTTGTATGCAGTAATCATCGCAACTCGCGTGAGAGAGTTGCATTACATATTGTGTTTATAGCGCCATCTATCAGTTTTATTTAATAGAATAAGTTTCGACCAAGTAGGCTCGCATCCAAGTTTCAGTTGCACCCAAGTTTCCATCGCACCCAAGTGGTCGCAGCAAGTTTCCTAGACCGCAATATAGGTACATATATACAACTCGCATACACATTCGGTTAGGAAGAAATACAAACCAGAAACGGATGTAAGAACAAACCGATATTTATCTTGAAGGGCGTAACACATATGTCTTTAATTGTCATATGTCACCTATTTTCTTCATCCTTTTCTTTCTCCAGTATTTATCTTGTACCTACCGCTGGATGTACATCTAAATCTTCTAGCTTCCTATGTGCAGTATGCAACGCGTAGTCTTCATGTATTATAAAAACCATTCAAAACTGACCGCGTCTCCTTTTGTCTCACTCGCACACACTCCATGTAGTCCGGCGCGACAGAGATGATCTTCGTGTGGGACGAAGTCTTCCAACATTCGTTCACTTTCCGTTATACCTGCCGAATCACTCTAAAACCTATTCACATACATAGCGTTACAATCCCGTATTTCCATCTACCTCCCAGTAATTGTTATAACTATTTATTCCAGTGACGATTTAAACTCGTACTGCATCGTCGAGATGCAACAATCAATCAGTTTCTCAACAAATGGAAGTTAGTTTGTTATCAATGTGTGAATTGGTTCGTGTTACCTCAGCTATTTTGGTTAATGTCCTTAATTTTGTTGGCAAAGAGCTCCAAACATAGATATGAATCAGAAATGTGTGTAAAGGTTAGACTTTTGAGAACAGAAGGAAGTAAAGAAAACTTCAAGAAGCGTTGAGTATTTGAATGGTGTGTATTTATTAACTAGATAGACCTATAATTTATAGTGTGAAAAATTAATTGATTTATTACTAGTTGCATGTAACACATGAGATCCAACTGTCGATAGCGATAGTTTGTATTGTTGAAGAATAAGTACCAAACTATAAACCCATAAATCCAAATAATTGAATATTTTAAGATACCTTTATAGATTGAATATTTTAATATTTTAATTATTGAATATTTTCAGATGTTTGTTAGGTTTAAATAAAATAAAAATAAAATAAAATACCTATTTTGTTTTCTATACAATATTTTGTTTTCAGAATATGAAAACAGCATGGTGGTATGGAGATTAAGTATCAAACTATTAAGTCTTCTTAGATATTGTGTGTAGGCGACTGCCATACAAATTGTATGAAGCGATGTCGTCACTAAATATTTATAAAAATTGTTAAAAAAAATTTGAGATGCACTAATACAATGCTAATAATTTTTATAGAAAATTAAATTATCTAGTTGGGGTGTTTCGGCTTTTTTCGATATTTAAAAAAAAGAAATAAAGGCAGTTAAACTCATAAATTTATCATAAAAAAATATTTTTCTTAATAAAAAATGTTTGAGAAACTCTGGAATTTATTTGAAACAACTAATTTGAGATTTTGTATTTGTCTATATTCTTACCAATTTTCAGCGTTCTAGCTTTTATGGTTTCTGAGATATATGGAAAAATAAAGTAAGAATTCAAAAGTTGATAACCCCTGACTGAAACAAAAATTCAGTATAAAAGTTTTGTTGGACTATTACAGTTTATATATTCTGAAATTTTGGGCTCTGTAAATTGAGCAGATCAAAAGTTATAAGGGGGAGACGGACACACACACAGACACACGAAATGTTCTACTCCGAATTCTGAGTAAATCCGTATATGGAACATAATATATATGCTGCGAAGCCTTTAAGTTGCTGTTTTTTGACTTCAAAGTTGGAAAAGCCGTGAAAAAGTAGACCCTGCATACAAGTATCCTGGCTTGAAACATTGTCGATATGTCAAGAGAACAAAGTTCTCTTGAACAAATCGACAGTCGGAAAATAAAATATCTGAAAGTATTTAGTAATTTGTGTCAAGTGTTTATAGTTTGGTACGTATTCTTTAATTATGCATACTATCGCAATCGACAGTTGGATCTCATGTGTAACATGCAACTAGTATATAGTTGAAAAGTTCTTACAAATCTGAGCTGCTCCCGTAGGTACTGGAGCTGTTAATTAAACACTTAGTTAGCACTGTCAATTAACTACTTTCGAAAAAAAATACTTATACTCGCCCCGTAGATCTGAACAAACTTAATTTTTACTACAATATTAAATAAAAATTAAGACTTTAGATGTTGGATCTGAAAGAAAAATTATTATGATATTCATTTTTGTTCCCATTTAGGACGGTATATTTTTAATTTTTTTTGTATTTTTCCATCATAATTATTATTAACTCCACCAAAACACAAAATGTTAACAAACTTTTTTCGATTTGGACGATATGTGTAATTTTTCAAATTTTTTTTTTTATTTTATTTTATTCAGAAAACATAGAGCATACATAATAATAATAATAACAAAACTGATATATACAGTTTCATGCCTAAATATATGTTTTCGCTTATATAAAAAAAAGTAGTAAGTACCTAAACATATTTTTTTTATTTAATTTTTTTTTCATCATCATAGGGCGGGTAAATTCGAAACACGATAAAAAGGAACATCAAATATTACCCCGGCTAAAAATTTGCAATTTTCATAGCAAAAGTAAAGGGAACAAGCAAGCAGTAAAAAACATATTTTTAAATTATTCTGATTAATATTAAAATGCTCATGTAAAAATTGAAAATTTAAGAGATAAATTCAACATCAAATTATTCATTGTAAGAGAGTTATATAGGCAAAAAGTATAAATAAGAAAAAATAGAAATAAGAAAATAAATAAAAAATTACACCATATGTAGTTCTCTACGTCATTTCGAGGACCAGACTTGAAGATTGGAGTGACTAGAGCTTGTTTCCATACCGTTGGAAATATGCCTGTTGCAATAGATAGATAATGGATACATTCGCTAAGTTATGTGAACATCTAACAACGAAGATGGAAGGAATTCCGTCGGCGCCGGCACCTTTCTTTATGACGATCTGTTGATGGTGCTTAAGAATTAGGTTAGGGCATGGGTAAGGAATATATGTTCCGTGGTTAGGGTCAATGTTAAGATTATGGGTTTCCGTGGGGTGTTGCACATTATTTGGTAAGATTGGACCTGAGTCGTTATGCTTATTTTACAGAAGTAATTTAATATTCTATACTTTTTAGTGTAATGTGATTTCCAAAATTCATCAAATTTTGCTGTGTAGGTATAATACTTAGAGGAATTCCAAGCATTTTACCTACTCACCAGTCAAATTCACCAAAAAATGTAATTCTAAAGATCCCGCCACCACATCATAGATCATCAGTAAATCATAGAAGTAAAAAGGGATAACCATTATCATAGGCATCAAAAGAATGCAGACTGAATATTAAGAAAATACGAAAAAATTGTATTAAATTCTCTAAAAATCACAATATATACCAGAAAATACCAAACATTTCAATAATACTAAAAAAAATAAAAAAACGTCCTGACTTACTGGTCTGGGACGGGAGTTTAGTTTAGGACGCGGCCGATACGAAAGAAGAAGTACACTCTAGGAATAGTCGAATAGTAGGAAAGGAATGTTCAGAATGTTGGCTTTTATGAACACCACTGACCCGAGTGGGAAAAATCGTGGTGTTCTTCCAAAAATCGCGTTTATGGTACAATTATTAGTTGTCTATGGAATTACGATAAACGTCTAATCAAAATACCTAGAGTAATTCTCAGAATTATTGTACATAATACTCCGTTTCGCATATGTATTACGTTGAACAGTGCTGCCATCTATACTTGATTAATACAACTTTTCATCTCTTTATCATAACTCTCTTAATATTGAATTCACAGATACATATCTGTGAATTCAATATTCAATACATAATATTATATGAATAACATCACAGCATATAACCAGCGACAGGTGTGCGGGATTGCAGTACCTTATAACACGTAACACGTGTCACTATCATCTTAATATGAAGTCGATCGGACTTATATTTTGGGCTGTAGAGAGGACACAAAAAAAAACAACGTAAATGATGAAATCGTAGAGAAGAAATTAAAAGTTGTCTATGGAAAACTAATCAGCTCCAGGTCTATGCACTTTATACATATGACGTAAATATGAAATCGATAAGGACTTACGTCGTACGCCATACATACAAACACATCACGACGAAACTCACAGTGTGCACTCTCTACATGATACCCGTTGAGAAATTTATGTAGAAAAATACGCTATAAAATTGTGAAATCATGACTCTCCACTATTCCATAGTGTGGAGATTAAAAAATTGGAAATATAGACAGTTAAACACATAAATTTATCATAAATTCTCTTGAACAATTCGACAGTTGTAATTTTTTTGCTTCAATCTTGTGGATTGGTTGGCAGCAAAGCGATGTATCTCTTCCTCCACTCCGATTGGTTTTCAGAATGTCGTTAAAGAGTCGTTTTAAGTCCTCAAAAAGAGAACTCGTGGAAGGCTGAATAAAATTGCTAAAAAACTACATTAATATATTTTATCGATAGTATTTAAATTGGATCCTGTGTACAGACAAATATGTCGGTTTGTTTCAAGGCCGTAGAGGTCCGTTCACAAAGACACGAAATGTTCATGGAAATTCTTTGAAGCATACTTCAACATGTTTGTCAGCTACACTACCCTGAGGATATTTATAACGCAAATAGAAAGAAATTCTCAAATAGATGTGGACTCCGAAATTTGAATAAGTCTCATCCCCTCTTATACTACATGTCCACATACCTCAGAACAGACTACGTACAATAGTATTATCAATTTCGGAAACTCGAAATTATATTGTTTCTTATAATCGAGTTCGTTGTAGCATTAAAATGAGAAAAACACTGTCCAGTATAAGAAATTCATTAAAAAATCAATGAAAATATCAACAATTTTAATAAATGATTCTAAAATTTAAATGTCAGAGTGGATATCCATTATAAATTCATTAAGTAATTTTAATTAAGGTCTAAACACCCTATATGAAGTCAAATTCCTCAAATATTATTAAACAGTATTTTCAATATTTCTCTAGCGAATGTTCGTCACTCAATTCTAAAAAATTATATCTTTTTGTAGCCGACCGCCGCCGCGCTGTGGCATAGTTGGTAAGCCGTTAGCTTTCTTTGGGGGCGTCAAATAAATATATAAATAATTAATTTTTCACGCTAATATTGCTTCTCTGGGCTGAAACACTGCTAAGTTGGAAGAAATTGCCATATGGCAACAAATTCGCCACTTGCGCTATTATATGTCGTAGAGAAATAAATCTTTCACGTGTTAGAAGAGTGTATGAAATCAAAACGAAAGACCGATTCAGTTTTTTCATTTAAGTAGTTTTTCTGGCATATCACGGCTTGTTTCTTCGATCTGCCGAACTTATAGCACTTACTATCGCCATTCATTATACATACTGAAGTCGAAAGATCTTATGTTCAAGAAGGTACCATTCGACAAGAATATGGAATAGCTTATGCAATGATGTTAGCTACCTACCTATACAAATATTTAGGAAGAAAATATATTCGTCAAATAATTTATTGAACGATATTTATTCTGTAACGTTTGAGTTCCCCTAAATTTTTTTATTGCAATGATCAGAATCATTTGCTTTAGGTTCCGCATAGCTTGCGCTGGCTGAAAGAGATTGCCTTAAGATACATGAAGCGAATACGTCGAGCCCATTCTAGAGCACACTGCGCGCTCGGAGGAGCGTGAGATTTGGCATAGGTAGTTAAAGATAATATGGAGAACGAGGGCAGAAAATTTACTCATAATATGTGTCATACAAATAAAAAGAAATTGTAAGAATATACATACATATACACACATATATGTAGGTACACACCAATATACATGCATGATATATACACACATACAACACACTGAATTTACCAATTGATAAGTTGAATATATCTATGTCACGCATTTTGGTATTAAACAATCTACCTATATGATCTATTTAGGAATGAGTTTTTATAGTAACCGGTTTACAAATATCATTTGTACTAAACTGCAACAGCTTAACTCCTTACTAAGTTAGGTCATTCCGTCAAAATTTTAACATCATTAGCAATATTATTATTTTTAATAGGAACGCAAAGCTTCGTATAGAAGTAATTTAACTAGTGTAATATATTGCTGTGTGTGTGGTGACCCGGACTCGTTCAAAGACCTCTTGCTTTGATCCTCTAGCAAAGGGTGTGTTGGATGCGATTTCCTGTCCATCCACATTTAAGAGGTGATAGAACACCGTTGGCTTTTTGAAAACAACCGATACTTTCAATATCCAAAGACCATTCGAGGGTTGGTAAAATTGTTTAAATATATTTAGCTTTTCAGTGAATTTGAGGTTTTGGATATCAGGCGACTTTGTACTAGGTCAACTGTCAAATGTTAGATTGGAAAATGGCAAAGTCTGTTAATTTGCAGAAAATAAATGTGAATTTTCTATATTGAATCACTTATATTTTGCCAAAAAAAATACTTATAATTTTTTTTAATATATTCTGATAAGACAAACATTCTTTGACGATATAATTACGTAGATACCTACCTACTTATATTTAAAAGAGGAAAAAAATATACGGTTTGTTTCATAGGTGTATGGGACTTTTTTTGACGTTATGCGAATAGGCCTATTTCATTATCCATAATATGCTAAGCAGATGGTGGTAGAGTTAGTTAAAAACTGACTCACAGCTAATTGAACAGAAGCAAAATTTACAAAACAGTTTGTGGTTATATTATCTGAAAAAAAAAACTATTTTTGACGAAATTTTTAACATCTCAATAGAGACGAAGTTGAATTATTACAGAGGAACCAGGAACTCAAGGAACCTACAGGGCTTACGACCTGTCAACGGCTGGTTTACGTGACCATTTATGCGCTTGCGCAACGTTCACCAATTATGCCTTCTTATTGAGTTCCCTTATCAATGTAATTTTGAAAGTTCTATATATTTTAATAATGGAGGAGGCCAGGGCCCACACAGGGCTGTAGTGCCAATGATGATGATGATGATGATATATTTTAATGATGGCAAACAGATCGTTTGAAAATAAGCCATTTATACTTTCGCCATCTATGTACCTAGTAACGAAGAAACATTTTTGTTACGCCGTCTATTGAGAAGTTGTTTTTTTTTATAAACAATGAAAGCAACAGTCCTTATAAATGAGGTGACAGTATTCTCGCGCAGATGTCACCCCTGAACTGCGCCAGAAATATTATTTAATTTTTAGCTTGTTTATCTACTTGTATCAATGTGAATGTAAATCGAATATTTTTTAAAACTATATTCAACTTTGAAATAATAGTCGATAAATAATTATACGAATTTTACCAATCGTCGTTTGTTATACTTGACAACAAAAATATCAAACGATAAATTTCATATTTTCAATATATTTAGTGCTAAATATTTTAATAAAATACTGATGACCAATCTGGCAGAAAATATTGTTCGTTTTAGTGCTATGATTTTGGGATAAGTGGGGGCATTACTTGTTACAAGCCACAAGGCAAATTGTTAAAAATTGCTCCATTATGACGATCATAAAAATGACATCAATATAAAATCCTCAGAGGACGAGAGTGTGCCAAAAACCATCCCATTACGTTGTGTATGTGATGAGGAAGGTATATCCGCTAAGCCTTCCCTCAACCAAGATCAACAAAGGAGGGAATATTGACCACTTACGGAAAATCCAGTGATTTATGGCTTGACTATTGGCCCGCAGAGTTCCAGCAGTAATATTGGAAACGTAATAATAAAATACTTGGAAACTTTCTTTCCCAGTTGAAGATATCGTTCAGTGCTGGTAACAAATCTGTGTCTACTGGTATTTGTATCTACTTCTTTTGTCATGAGTCAATTTAGCCCATCTACCAAGAATTTTTATTATTTTACATTCTAAACTTGCTTCTTATTTTTTGCCTACTTATGTTTTGAACGTACCACACAATCCATTTCCATTTACTCAACCGAAGTTAGCTAGATTGTGGAATAATTTGAGCTATGTAATGACATTACTTTATCGTGTATAAATATTAAAAAAAATCAAGAAATCATATAAATTTAATCATCGTCATCCACAAGGCCCATCCTGGGCTCCACAGCCCAAGATGGGCCTTGGCCTCCTCAAGGAATCGTCTGCATTGCACCCTGTCCATGGCCTTTTTTCTCTAATCCCGCACACCGGCTATCTGAAGGTCCCTCTCGACTCCTTCCACCCATCGTAGTTTCGGCCTTCCCACACCCCTTCTTCTCTCCGGACACGTTGTGAGGATTCTTTTTGGTGTCTGGTCATCTTCCATACGATACACGTGTCCTAACCAGCGGAGCCTCCCTATTTATATATATAAAAATTTAAAAAATATATTGAAATAAGAAAAAAACATTAAATATAGGGCATCAATCGGTGAATTAGATCCAGAAGAAGACATTAGAGGGACCTCGTTGCCAGAAAGAACAGTGGTAGACTTGCGTATATAGCAGCAAATGAAATCCCCTCTGGTCGCCGTCTACCCGGAAGACCACACAAGAGATGGAAGGATAGTTAGACTTCGTCATCTTAGAATAAATAGTTTTTGAATTACATACCATCAGGTCTACTAAACGAAGAAGAAGAATAATTCATAAACTGAGTTGTAGAGAATCGCTGGAGACCTCGTAGATTAGAGGGAGAGATGCCAACAAGAGATTGAAACAAGAGAAAAAGAGTAATTAAATATTTTTTTTTTAAATATATTTAACATATAGGTACATCGGTACAAGCAAGTAAACAAGCTAAAATTAAACTTATAATTCTGGCGCAGTTCAGGGGTGACATCTATGCGATAGCATTGTCAACTCATGTATAAGGACTGTTGCTTTCATTGTTTATAAAAAAACAATTTCTCAATAGATGGTATTACAAATAAAGGTTATTTCGTTATTTGATAGATGGCAATTTCAAAACTATCAGTTTTTCATTATTAAAATATACAGAACTTACATAATTTCATTGATAAGAGGACTCAATACGAAAGCATAATTGGTGAACGTTGAGCAAACGCATAAAGTGATCATGTAAATTAGCCGATGACAGGTTGTAAGTCCTGTAGGTGCCTTGAATTCCTGGTTCTCCTATAAAATTCCAACTTCGTCTCTATTGAAATGTTAAAAATTTATCAAAAAATATCATTTACTCTCGTCAGGGAAAAAACTCCAATGTTTGCGTACATCCAACTTTTAAAAAATATAGATTCATGAAATTGTTAAAAAATGCGTCGTTTGACGATATTAGATTTCAATGAAGTAACCAAAAGTTTTGAACAATTTCATGAAATCAGCCTTCGGCTGTGTTTCTCAAACGAAGATTAAAGCAAAAGCATAAATACATTTATTTCATAAAATTGCTCAATGCTCTTGATTATTTCATTGAAATCTAATGCCGTCAAACGACTCAATTTTGAACAATTTAATGAAATCAAAGTAACATACACATTTCGTCAAATAAAATAATAGTCAAAATGACCTCGTCTTTATTCGATGACCTATGTATGTATCATGGGCAGACTTAGCCCGGTACTAATCCTTTAAACTCATTAAAAACTTTTCAGAATGAAAGGGGGATAGAATACACTAAGAAATTCTCAACCGAAAAAATCTCCCGCTCGGTTTAAAAGGAAACATTTTTCACCGGCTTTGTTCTCTTAACACCCTTAATGAGATGAAATAAATTATGGTGTTTCTTTTTCCTCTTTTGTTGGTACTCCTACACAGCAAAGACTTTCCACTGAGCATTCACCAGCCAGAACAATCAGCACTCACCCAACGCTGACTATCTACAATGCATCTATTTTGAATTGATTTGATCATTTCTATGCTGAATGACACACACAAAGTGTCTAAAACAAGTTGAATATTAAATTGTATATAAATAGTGGTTGAATCACTGTTAAATTGAACCTGGTTCAAAGTCTTCTTCCACGTTCGACTGAAACCTTATTTATAAAAAAATATTTGAACCGCAGTTCAGTTGAACTCGATTTTGAGCTCTATTTCATACGACAGCACTGAATTTAGTTTTGTTATGTTGGTTGTCATGACAACAGAACAGTATGTGCGGCACGGAACACGAGCGCGCAACGTGATCATTCTGTTTTTTATATGTTTTTCTCATATCTTATGTTTCATAAAAGCTTTCGATATTATTAAAACGTATTATATGTAATACAATTATGTGAAATGTCAAGTTAAACCAGTGTTAAATTACCCCCGTCTACGGTTTAATTTGACATTTGAGTTGAATTACGGTTCAATTCATGATCCATGTTTATATAAATAACGAAAGTGATCAAATTGGCGTTCAACCGTAGTTCAATTTTTGATATTATTAAAACGGATCATATATAGGTACAACAATAATGTGAAATGTCATGTTAAACTACCCCCGTCTCCGGTTCAATTTGACATTTGAGTTGAATCACGGTTTGACTCATGATCCATGTTTATATAAATAACGAAAGTGATCAAATTGGCGTTCAACCGTAATTCAATTTTTGAATCACGTTTATAAATAACTCTGTTAAGTGTCTTCAAAGTTCTACAATTCATAAACCCGTTTAATATTTGTTTGTACGTAGAATAAACGGGTCATTAAATTGTCCGCTAACAAATAATTTCAATGCACAGAATATTGATACTTTTAGCAAATAATCAGATTTTTTTTCAACAATTTCAACAGCGCCCTTAGATTCTGCTTTAATACATTCTGTTTCACTAAAATTTCACTCACACATAACATGACACATTGATATCTGAATTGAATTTAACTTCCATGAATAATCCTGCATCAGGTACAATTAATATCAACGCGCCATTAAATATTTTATTTATATAAAAAGACAGTTGTTTAATTATGTATTTAAGGCAAACGTCCCTCTTATGAACAATATTGTTCAGCCATACAAGCAATAAACTTAACCATATCCTAAATCTACACACCTACATGAATTTTCTGAAGATTCATCAAACATGTAATATTATTTAAGTACACAATATCTCGAGAATCCACGGTTGGTTTAGAAATAACTTCACATGAATTCGAGACGCAATAGATACGTGACATAATTTTGAGATATATTTAAAATCATCCCTGGGTAACAAGGCAGGTAGGAAGGATTTATCGTTAAACGCCCACTGTCAAATTTATAATAACATGTACCTACCCACTTATGTACATATATATTTAGTGATGGGCAACACTAGTCTTGGTCTCGTCTGAGTAATAGACAAAGACTGCGTCCTTCAATGCAGGACCAAGACTAAATGGATGCTTTGTAAAACCAAGTTGTAGGAAATAGACTTGTACAATTCATCATTGTAAATGTTTATGGGCCAGTCTTATAAACGAAAGATCTAATATTCATTAGTATGTTTACGATTCACTAACTGATGGACTTTCCTAAGTACTACTATCGGCAATATTAGAAAACTATTAACTGTCCGTAAGTAAGCTTATATGTGACAATTATTATCTAATACGACTACAATGGATTTTCAACAGATTTATAATGGACTACAATGGATTATATGGAAAAGGATAAATTATAGTATTTTCTACAGCTTGGCAGTTCCAGAATCATAATATTTGATAAACTCCCGCTATTTTTTGCTGAAACTATCCCTGAAATTTTCGGTACGTAAAACCGTAATTTTGCAAAAATATTGTTAGATGTGATGTAGGTAAACAGTTTGTTTTAAATTTGTGTTTTGATTTTTTTAAAGGTATAATTCATATCCTGGAGAAGGATTCAGGAGGAAGCCGGGGTTTACACAGGGGTGTAGCGCCAATGATGCTGATTATCATCATATTTTTTTCGCTTACATCGTTCCTATTTCCCCCCTAGGCAAGTCGTACAAAATGTATGGCACCGCTCCTACTTTAGTACGAGAAGTGAGGTACAACTCTCTAAAAATTCTCATTGCCTCTGCGGCCTTATGTGTCTGCTGTAGAACATATATTATGTAACCTTATTTTATATATCATGTAAGTAGTACCATATTGCTGGATATCAACATGTGTTTCTAATATGGTGGTGGCAGAGCGGTTATCGCGCTGGGTTAGTAATCCAGTAGTCACAAGTCCGCATCCTACCACGACCGAATTCGTTCCTATAGCGCAAGCACATGCTTTTTTTGGGAAATTTATATGTACATGTTACAAGGCCATATTAATTATTGAAAAAAAGTCCTCCATTGTACAAATTGATAAACAAATTGTATGATAGTGGATGCCGGACATAGATATAATATAGACATAAGGATCAGTATCCTATTGATACATTCATCAGTATCCTATTGATACAGATATTGAAGTTCAAAATGCAATCAAATCCATTGATTGCAAATCTTGTGGTTATGACAATATAAGCATTGATATGATAAAATTGGTCCTTGCATCCACTCTTTCCCCAATAACTCATATAATAAATTTTTCTCTCACATCCGGTAATTTTCCCTCAACATGGAAAAAGGCATTTGTTACTCCTCTTCCAAAGATAGCTAATCCAACAACTGCAAAAGACTTTCGACCAATTTCAATCCTCCCTATTCTTTCAAAGGTAATTGAAAAAATTGTTCATAACCAACTCAACTCTTTTGTACTTTCAAATTCACTGCAACATCCGAAACAGTCTGGTTTTCGTGCCGGCCATAGTACAACCACTGTCTTAGTCAAAGTCACAGATGACATAAGGAAGGCAATGGATGAGTCCAAAATAACTTTACTTTCACTTCTGGACTTTAGCAGCGCCTTTAACTCTGTCGACTTTGACATACTACTAGCCCGCATGAAATTTCTTAATATCTCCTCATCCGTTGTCGACTGGTTCTCGAGCTATCTTCGTGGTCGTAAACAACGTTGCAGAATATCTTCCGAACAAATGTCCGACTGGATTAGTTTGGAAACCGGAGTTCCTCAAGGCGGAATTCTCTCTCCTCTACTCTTCTCAATATTCATCAATCCAATTGTAAGAGGCCTTCGGTGCTCCTATAATATCTATGCTGATGATCTTCAACTTTATACAGATTTTTTAGCTAATGACATAAATAATGCCATACAAACTGTGAATTCTGATCTCGACTACATACATAAGCAAATGGGCCACTGAAAATGGTATTCTTCTTAACCCTATCAAATCTCACGCCATTATCATAGGGAGTACAAAACTTCTGGCTAAACTTACTTCAAACACTATTCCCCTTCCTGTACTCAATGGCACAGCAATACCCATATCCAAAACAGTGAAAAATCTAGGAGTTCTCTTCAATCAACATCTTTCCTGGACTGAACAAGTCAGTGAAGTCAGCAGAAAACTTTTCTATAGTATTCATTCTATCAAAAAACTTCAAAAATTTCTTCCAACCAACATCAAAATAAAGCTCGCACAAACTCTCCTTCTCCCCATTCTCGATTATGCAGATATTTGCTATTTGGATCTTACTCAGGAACTTCTAAACAAATTAGATCGATTACAAAACGTCTGCATACGTTTCATATATAATCTTCGCAAATACGATCACATATCATTTTTTCGCAAGGAACTCAAATGGCTTCCTATCCGTCTGCGCCGAGATCAACCACTCTTTGTCTTCTGTTTAACATTTTGAACAACCCTAATGCTCCATCATATCTTACCGAAAGATTTCAACCTCTGGCCTCTCATGGACTCCCGCTTCGATCTAGAGAAGAGAGAACTCTCGCCATCCCATCATATGCCACGGCTTTCTATTCATCATCATTTACTGTCCATGCTGCCCGGTTATGGAACAACTTGGCCCTTGACATTAGAACTGCACCAACGTTAGGTACCTTCAAAACTAGATTAAAACGCGCGCTCATACTTTCCATTTCTTAACCTACATACTTCCCATTTATTTCCCTATTCTTGTAGTTAGTCTTATCTCCTCTCCTTTTTTCCCTTCCCTCCCATAGTGTTGTAACAGGTCTTATCTATGATTTGTTTAATTTTAATTGATGTACATATTTATATTCTTCTTACTTTATTGTGTTAAAATGTAATATGTTTATATATATTTTCTTTTTTGTACATGTACCATTTTGTCTCATAACTGTCACAGATGGTTGTCTGGAAGAAATTGCCATTAGGCAATAAGTCCGCCATTTGTACTAGCTATTAAGTAATGTACAATAAAGTGTTTAAATAAATAAATAAATAAATATCCTAGAATATCTCTTTTCATATTAATACAGTGAGAATCTTTTCAGTAACCAGTGCTTTATTTTTATTATTTTTTTTCTATCCAAAACATAGAGCAGATAATATGAGATACAAAATAATTGTAAGTAATATCAGCATGTACATAGTAATATAGACATAAAAATTAAATATAAGTTATTTCTTTTCAAATAAATAACATTTTACTATTTCATTTGTGCTAACATAGTTAAAGCTATCTCTTTTTGTTTTTATATTTTGTTTCTAGCCCCCTCACTAGGCACAGCCTGTGCTAAGGTGAGCTAGTTTACTGTTTTTTTGATTTGTGATACTTTTTGCACATGATTTGGTTGTTTGCAAAACTTCTTCCAAGGCACGTCGGAGTATCCAATATCAATACCAAGACTAATACATCATTGGTCTGACGCCTGCCCATCACCACATGTAGTGGCTGCCTCGTGAGTTTAGCTATAAAGGTAAGGGATACCGAGACGATGCCGGAGGTAAAGGATAGACCTGATGTGTGTAAATCTTCAGCCGAGTCCCAAATCTGCCTTAACTCGTCTAAGAATCAGATTATACGGCTAACTTTGGATTTCTCACTACCCCAGCTGCGATTTACGACCATGTTAAAGCTGCCGCTGAGGTTGGGATATACATAGGAGAAGCCGAGTTTTAACGCGAAATAAAATGCATCGCTTAGCCAACATATGTACACAGTTAGATATTTTTATAGTCCAATTATATTAACATAGGTACATTAAAACGCAGCCGTAAATTTACGAACTTCAAACATTTTGTTGGACTTCTTAGACCTGCCAACATTTTTTTTTTTCGAGTAAGTATCCACTAAGATCAGTGCCCAAATTACTCACTAAGTGGCCAAATTTATAAGATTATGCTGCATATGTTGATACCTCAATATAAAAAAAAAATATTTCAAATACGTAAATTATTTTTTTATTGATGAGGACAACTGCACTCCCGTGGCTCCCTGAGCTTTCGAGCATTGCTCCTCCTGATTTGCGCAAAATCCAGGCTAAAGCTAGAGAATTCGCCAAGATTGAAAGAGATCCCGCGATCCCCGCATTTCAAGATATATTCCAACCACCAAGACGTCGACTGAATTCCAGAAAGCCTGCTTGATCGAAGCGATTTAGCGAATTCAACTTGCCTAAACCATGGAGAGAGAGAGAAAAGGAATGATGAAGACCTGGTATTAAATAAACACATTATCCAAGACCCTAACGAAAGTGCCCCAGGTAATAAACTTCCTCGATAAGTTTGGGCCCAGCGAATGTGACTGTGGAACAAGCAGACACACACTTCAGCATCTTGTTGGAAATCCATAGGGCGATTCCATAGGCTGTGAAGTGGCTGGTGGAACGGGAACCGAGAATGTAAAAGGAAAAAGAACTCGATGACCCGGCCAAAGGCACAGCAAAAGCCAACGCCCCACAAAAAGTAAAATATATATAATTTTTTTATTTTATAATAGACCTGATCTTTTAAACAAAAATAGAGTTTTGACAACATTGATAAATGTGAAGAGTAAAACATTTAAATCAGAGACAATGGAAGACACACATGCACAGCACACATCCATACCATCGACACTTAAGTTTTGTGGTCAATTAGTGTATATTGCTCTCCAATATGTAAGGGATAATCCGGGTTTTATATTGGGAGCAGTCTTTGATTTTTGTAAGTTTAACAACTTTAAGTCCACTGATTTCAGCATAATAGAGAATTGTTTTAGCGCACGAAAGTAGAATAAATGCAGTTGAAATGAGATCGCTAAGAAGAATCTGTAATATAACGATGTATGACAGGGTCAGAAATGAGGACATACGGAAAGAATGTAGGATAAAGAAAGATGTTATTAATAGAATGAAAGTGAACACATTGCGATGTTTTGGCGACTTGGGGAGAATGAATGAGGAACGCCTGACGAAAAAAATATACATTGCGGACAGGAATGAAATGAGAGGTCGAGGCCGCCCAAGGAAGGGATGGCACGTCCATGTGAACAGTATTTTGAAAGACTGAAATGTCAGAAGCATGAATAACAGACGAACATGTATAAGACGATGTATGAATGTCGACGAGGCGATGAATATATGTCAAGATAGAAGTAAGAGGCGTTCGGTTCTCTCTGTCTACCCCGTGAGGGACATGGCGTGATGTTATGTATGTTTTAATAATTATTTTTGATTTTTCTGATAAAATCCGGGTTGGTATTGTAATGACTAGGAGCTTGACATGTAGTAGTAGTTTATAATATACATATTTATTTCGTCTAGTAATATTATAAGACATGCGTACGACCGATCATGACGTATGCTGTGGAATCGCGAGCAGACACTGTACGAACCAAGGGGCTCTTAAGAACAACGGAAATGAAGTTTCTAAGGTCAATCACTGGAAATACTCTCCGAGATCGTGTTCGCAATGTTGAAATAAGAAAAACATGTGGAATAAAGGACATCGTTCGGTGGAGTAGATCCAGAAGAAGACATTGGAGGAACCACGTGACCAGAATGGACAGTGATAGACTTGCGTATATAGCAGCAAATTAAATCCCATTTAGTCGCCGTCTACCCGGAATACCACGCAAGAGATGGAAAGATAGTTTGACTTCGTCATCTCAGGTGGCATCGTTTTTGAATAACAGACCAACAGGTCTACTAAACTAAGAATAAGAAGTTTTTTTTTGTTGTAATATGTGAAAATAATGGAAATAAAATCATTTCATTTATATCATTTAATGATTCGGCGGATATTTTGTGGTAGTTAATATAAACCATTTTTGAATTATAAATTTGCTATAAACCACTTGTTTTTTGAGTCACTTCGCGACATGTTTCGGAAGCGCTGTCCTTCCATCGACCGGCCGTCGGCAGTCTCGACACGCCGGTCGATGGAAGGACAGCGCTTCCGAAACATGTCGCGAAGTGACTCAAAAAACAAGTGGTTTATAGCAAATTTATCATTTCATTTAATTTGGATTGGTAGCCAATCTTTAGATGCATTCGATTTAAAAACCATTAGACTCGGTTTCATTTTCTCGAACAAGCATCTTTCGCTTGTTTTATAATGTATAATGACTCTAAAGAGAAAATGAACTGAAACTCAGACAATAATTGGACAAAGACAGTGCGGACTTGGTGACTTCTTAGAAATAAAGAGAGGTGAGGGGTGACATAATTTTGTGTATATATAATTTTAAAAATATTCGATTTATGAATTATTTCTGCATTGTTACAATTTTATGCATTTAAAGAAAAAAATATTTTATTCATTTTGGTTTGAACATACGAAGCTTCGAAGCGAGCAGAGTTTCGCAAATTTATTTACTAATCCCAAGCGAGTCAACTCGAGTGCAAATTTTTAACCCTCACACCACTCACTGTCGGTACATTCATAAATATATGTAATACATATATATTTCTAGATGGTATAAAGTAGCTGGCATTTTGCTGTGTATTTTTCACACAACTTTTTTTCAAAATTGTCATCAGAATGCACATATATTTTCGTGTGTTCCGTTAGAAATTCTGAAATTATTCGAAGCATAAGGAAAAAACATTACGTGTTTCAAAGACCGAAGTTTTTACCGTGTAAATTTGTTTTGAAGCATATATTGTATTATATTTCAATTCAAAATATTTTTACCATTTCAGAATTTCATTTTTATACTTAAATTCATTGATTTAGAATATTAAATAATTAAAATAAAGAACTGAGTACTGTGAACGTACGTGATTTGATGTGTGCAGATGATAAACTGGTGATTGCTGAATGTGCGGATGTGTTACAGTATTTAATGAATAATGTGTATGAAGGATGCCTGCAGAACAGACTGAGAAGGTATTCCAAAAAAAACATTAAGAACATATAACTGCATATATGATAAAAGTAGAGAACGAATGGCTAGAACAAGTTGAGGAATAATTTATACTCGGTGAGTATGTTTGAAGACCTGATAAAGATTTTGAAAGAAGAGTTATGGCAGGTAATAAAATAAACGGAACACTCAGACCAGTAACGTCCGATCTAAGCATCTCAAAGGAAGCCAAAATCATGCAATTGTAGTACCTACTTTGACGTATGCCAGTGAAACATGGACGTGGCAAAAGACGCATGAAAGTAGAATTAATGCTGTAGAAATGTGATCACCAACATGAATATGTAATAGAACGATATATGATAGAATAAAAATTGAAAACATAAGGAGATGAAGAAGTATACTACAAGTAAAATGAAAGTGAATGCCTTGAGGTGGTTCGGACATATTGAAAGAATGAACGATGAAGAACCGACCAAAAAAAAAAAACATGGGTGTAATAGATGGAGTGAATAGCAGGGGTCGCCCCAGAAAAGGATGGCATGATCATATAAATGATATAAAGGAAACGTAAGAAACTCGAATAATCGACGAGCATGTATGAGACGATGCATGTATGCAAAGGAAACTAGGAATGTGTGCAAAAATATAAATGTATGGTGCTCGGTTCTCTATACTTTCCCCGTAAGGGACATGGCGTAATGGTATGTATGTTTATGGTTTTGCTTAAATATATTATAAGACGCTTCTGAACACATCAAGAGGGGAAGTCTGGTCCAACCGGAGAAATCAAAACCCTCACGATCACCCATATCATGGATATAATTATTATATGGAGTTTTATAATATGTTAAGATGTCATAGAACTCGATATAATAATTATATCCATGATATGGGTAGTCACGAGGATTTTGATTTCCCGGATTGGACCAGACTTGCCCCCCTGGTAGGGAGAAGGAGTACAGACCGAATGGTGAGGATACCAGCACACGAATATCCTGCAGGCAGCAGACCCCCCCCCCGGAAGACATTAGACCAGGAGTAGGTTTCGTGAACAACAGGACATAGTCTTTGCTGAAGAAGAATATGAAGAATTGATATTGAAAGCAAAAAAACACGTTTGTAAACGCCGTATAAAAATTATTTTATAGAAAAATATGAAGTCGATGTTATAACTGATAAAAATTCAAAAAGAAATTTAATACTGTTTAAACAAAAGATTCGAATAACACAAGATCTTGGATAATTGATTTCATATAGCTTTTTTTAATCGCTAACTCACTCGCAAATTCAAACTCACTCAGTTTCATGCATCGTTTAATTGGACTTGTACGCTTCGTTTCCATTTTCCATCCTCCGTACAAACAATAAAATCGTCATGAAACAGATATAACGACCAATTAGTGTAGGAAAAGCGGATAGATCTCCACTGTTATTATTATTATTATCATTTCCCTATTCATTTCAAACACGGGCGACTTGCAACAATAACAGTAGATTGTTAAAGTACTGCACCCTATCAACCGTTGTTCATAGTTTTGTATGCAGATTGTGGAATTGTAGATGTCACTTACATACATCCTTTAGAAAGTTCTGGAGACTTTAATTATCTTGTATCAATATGGGTGTTACAGGGAGAGTAATGATAGTCGGATGATAGTATATAATTAAATGGTAGTCTAATACAGCACAGATGTCTTCATGACCTTCATTTCTTTATTAGCCCTTCCTATCCCTTCATCTCCGACCAAACGAAATTCCTCTACACTTTATTTTAATAGTTCTGTATCTTTTATGTTTAATTTTGTTTAAGAACGTTTTTTCGTTCTTCTTATTCTTTTGTATCTCGACGTTTCGCCTGAATATCACCAGGCATTTTCAAGGCCTTAACGGAAAGCACGTGCGCGATATACGTCCGCTCATACTGAGAGAAACGTCGTGAGACAAAATATCTTACTCAAGACCCACTGAACTTTCCCTAATAAATCAAAATAAAGTAAAACAATAGAAAATGGGTTAATAGAATCACGGGGTATAAATTGATTTATTGTACCTATTGATGCTTTTTTTGTCTACCTAAAGTTTGGTCGTAAGAAATTGCCTAATGGCAATAAGCCCGCCAGTGCTCAACATATTTGTTTATGTATTATTATGTACAGAAAGTGGAATAAATAAATAAATAAATTTTATATATTTTATTGTCTCAATGTTTTTATGTAATTAAATCGTTATGTAATATGTACTCACTTTCTCAGCACTTATGTAAGCATTTTATGCGTTTTGGGAAAGGGAAAAAACATGTACAAATTTAAATAATTGTAATTTATAAATGATATTATTGAAAAGTAAATAAAAAAAGATATAAATACTCTCCAAACTCTTTTTTTCTGTACAATATTTCTTAGGTACTTTAAAAAAAAGGCAGACAGAAAAGAAATTTGATCTTTAATTTCTGGGTATGTATTCTCCAATCTCGCACAGTAAATGTCGTATTCGACTATGTCGCCTAAAAAATGTCGAATGAAATGTCGTATGGTAGGCTTTTAGCCTATTCTTGAAATCATTCGTCATTAAAATCGTTCGACATTGAAATGTCACATGAAAGAATAGGCAACATAGCATTTGGGATGCGTTTGAAATATTTTTTTGAGCATTTATTGCATATTTTTGCCGTTTTTCTCTATGGTTGTCAAAACACAGCCTTTTTCTATGCAATTATATCATTGATTTCTAAGCACCTAACATATTGTTCATTGTGACTGATTGTGACGCTTCCTGAATTCTCGAACAATTAGTCATTAATATTATAAAAAAATATCAGAAAACAACTATAAAAATTTAATTTACTTTGGTAATTTGTCAAATTATTTGCAAATAAAGAACACAAGCATACAAACTAGACAAATATAAATATCTTTATTGAAATATTCAATAGCAAACAAATACAAAACATATTAATGGGGAAATATGTGATAAGTAAACAAGGACATTAAACAAAACTTGTTTTTTGGAGTTCGTTACAAAATAGGAACATTTACAAAACTTATTAATGGAGACATATTAACAAAGTGAAAGAATCCAATGTTTTAAAATGTTTTAGTCATCCATGTATTTTTATATGTACTGTTCAATAGATAAAATAACTAATTCGTCGAATTGCCACTGTGACTACAAAATAACGAAAATACTTGTTGATACAGACGCTTGCCGTATGTAATTGCAATATGGCGACCATTTTTGACAGATAAAATCATGCGACTTGCATGCGACATTGAATGACGAGTGGTCCTATACCACTCGTCAAAATCTCGAATGATTTTCATTCAACTATGTCGCATGTGAGACTCAAGAATAGCATATTCTAGAAATCGTGCGAAAGTAATAATATGTCGCATACGACATCGATAGTGCGAGATTGGAGAATAGGGTCCCTGATCTTCCAATCTTATAGATCTGAATTTCTGATCTTCTAATATCATTGATCTGAATATTTGATCTTCCAATCTCATAGATCTGAATTTCAAGTTGGTTGAACCACACCACCCCATTGTAAGTGTAGTACCTAGTGTTGTGCAAAACTTGTATGTGTTAACGAGGTACACCCACTATAATGGCATGGTGCGACCTTCTAATGTCTTTATGTATTTGAAATAGCACATTTTTTATAAATACTTTTAAAATATGGAACTTGAAAATTACGAAATAGTTGCAAAATGGGCAAAGTTATTAATTTTGTTCTCAACCTTTGTGTAATTTCTAGAGGCAAAATGGATGTTTTATACGCCCCCCCTCCCTCAGTTAAGAATGTTTCTAAGGTTAATAAATCTGAATATATCTGAATTATTGATCTTCCAATCTCTTCTTCTTCTTCTTCTTCTTCTTCAGCTAGGACTATGTCCTGTAGTTCTCGGCACCTGTTCCTGGGAGGAGGACGTCCAGCTGTCCCTCCATCGTTTGGGTGGTCTTCCTGGAGGTCTGCTACCTGTAGGATGTTCATCAGCTGATATCCTCACTACTCTCTCTCCCCACTCTCTCTGCTCTCCCCACGTGGTCTCTCCAGAAACGTCTTCTTGTTCTACCCCATCGTACCACGTCCTCAACATCACAAATTTAAATCAGAATCCAATCTCATAGATCAGAATTTCTGATCTTCCAATCTCATAGATCAGAATTTCTGATCTTCCAATCTCATAGTTATGAATTTTTGATCTTACTTAATTTCAGAATTATTGGCCTAAATTTCAGAATATTATACTGTACTAAATTTCAGAATAATTGGCCACAAATACCAGATGCAGAGAAACAACGCATTCATATTTCAGCAATGAGGTTCACCACACATTCTGAATGTATTGTATTTTCAGGTGAGACGAGACTGGTGTGTGTGTGTGTATGTCACACGCATGTGTTGTGCTTCCTTTCATTAGGTAATGCACACCTGTCACTGTTTATCCCACATTGTGGAATATGCCGTGTTGGTAAGAATAAAAAAATATATTTGGTTATTTTCAACATTAATGTAATTAACGAAGCTACAGTCATTTATTGTAAACATTTAAATATAGGTACTTATTTAAATATTTCCTTGAGTTCAAAATATATTATCACAATACTAATGATAAAAAAAGCCAATTCAAAATTATATATTAAAAATAAATTGGTTTAAACGATCTCACAGCTAAGCCTGTTCCGAGGTGGCTATAAAAATAAAAAAATGTGATTTTTTTTGTAATATATTAAATAATATACCTACACTTTGTACACATCAAAGTTTAACAATACAATTTTTTCCACAAAAAAGATACAACGTAAACTGCTTCACTAGGTTAAAAACCTGTTCTGAAGCAGCTTATAATTATAATTATATAAGTATATGTGTTCGCGCCATTTATTTATTTAATTGCTATAAAAATAAAATAAAATGCACTGCTTTCGATGAATTGTGATGCCTTTGTGTATCGCCGGAAGAAGTAATGCACTAAGCCAGTGGCCATTGGCAATCAAGAGGCTTCTTCTGGGATTCATCGTCATCATCCGCACTCATCACCGCTTCAAATATCACATTTAAAAACTATCCGCCTACTTGTAACGTTTTG
Organism: Molanna angustata; assembly: GCA_963576475.1. NCBI lineage: Eukaryota > Metazoa > Arthropoda > Insecta > Trichoptera > Molannidae > Molanna > Molanna angustata. Next base: position 6,887,235 of record OY754977.1, on the reverse strand, counting down.
CCAATATTCGCGCCTGTCAGTTGGCAACACTGAAAAAACAGGAGACTTCCCGCCTGTCATACGTAGAGTACGCAAACCGCTTACTTTCTAACCGCTACCTTCACCGCATAATCTTTGCCTTCTTCACCGCTATCTTCTACAATAACATCGCAGATTCAACAGTTTTTACAACCGCTTCATCAATCATCAAACGCCCGCTATCACTGCAGGAGAAGAGTCCCCTCTGCCCAAGAATCTGCCAGCCAATTAAAGGTAAGTGCATTGTTTCCTTTTGGCTTTTATACAGGGTGTCATATTTATCGAACTGCAGTGCATAAAAATCACTCATAAAATCAATTTACCAATATCAAATTTGTCAATTTTACAATAAACCAGCAAATCCCCGCAACACCAATATGGTTTAGGTGCGCGTGTGTGTCATAATTATACCTACATAATGGTTATATCACAAAAAATGTTGTAAGTTAACTTATTTTTTTCACTATCAATCATTAGTAGTGATTTGAAAACGTGTAGCAACATGGAGCCGAAAAAAATTGATGTCGAAAAATATTTGACATGTTTTGCTTTACAGGAGTAAGAGTGTAAAGTATTTCAACCCTCACCTCAACACTTTCATTGGTTTATTTGAAATTTAAAGCAGCAGAAGGTGTGCTGGATTTTATTTAAAAATAAAAAATATACGGAAATATCGGGGCGGGGGATCGGTGAGTACCATCATAATTTGCATACCGGAAGAGACCATAGCGTGGATGGGAGGTTTGAAATAGGACGAAAGAGAGAAAAATCGTACATTCTTGTGACGTAAACAAGAAAACAGAGCCTATTACGGAGAAGAGAAAAAAAAACCAACGAGGTCGGGAAGATTTTCATATCTGCGTTATTTATTTCTTTTGTGAATTTTTCACCGCTTCCATTACCAACCTCAGAGGCTGTACAGTTTACAGTAGTTTACAGCCAACATGGATGATGAGTAACAGAAAAACACAGCGTGGTGTTCCCGGATTAATAGAGATATACATATTTATTTACTGTGAGTATTTGGCGCTGAGTTTCTGACAGTGTGTTTAGAACATACGACAAATGATAATTGATACGTTTTTTATCAGCCACATAAATTATGTAAAATATTTTATGAGCACTTCGCGCATTTCATAACGGCTACCTTATTCTTTTAATAATATGTTTTCGACCACACGAATCAAATATTCGATGACTTTGTTATCAGCCACGTAAATTATGTAATATATTTTATAAGCATTTATCGCATTTCGTTGCCGCTAATTCTATTAATGTGTTTTCGACCACACGAATAAAAACAAACGCTGACTTTGTTATCAGCCACATAAATTATGTAATATTTTTTATGAGCACTTTTCGCATTTCATAATCGTCAATTCTCTTAATAATATGTTTTCGATCACACGAATAAACTTAATCGATGACATTATTATCAGCCACATAAATTATGTTATATATTTTATGAGCACTTCTCGCATTTCATTACCGCTAATTCTTAATTTTTTTATTGCAGTTTATCAACTAGTATCATGCCGAGATTGTATTCTGAAAGTTTCATCGTCGGCCTTCGTGGCTCAGTTGGTTAGATATCTGACTGCTGAGCCAAAGGTCCCGGGTTCGATTCCCGGTGGAGTCACAGTTTTTAATTGTGTTTTCAGTCTGGATCTGTGAGACGATTAATATCTTAAGTCTCCAGAATGAGGCAACTTGTTATTGGGTGCGTGTTAAATCAATATTTGACATAGTACCTGTTAGTTGCCCGAGAAGCAATATTAAATAAATAAATAAATCATATTTTATTTATTTATTTTATTTTAAACACTTTATTGTACATTACTTATTTGCTATTACAAATGGCGGACTTATTGCCTAGTGGCAATTTCTTCCAGACAACCATCTGTAACAGTTATGAGTGAAAATGGTACATGTACAAAAGAAAAGAAAACCTATATAAAACTATAAACATATTACATTAAGACACAAGAAAGTAAGAAGAATAAAAATATATACATCAATGACAATTAAACATATCTTAGATGAAACCTGTTACAACACTATGGGAGGGAAGGGAAAAAAATTATCATAATGTATCTGTGTGTGTGTGCTGTGTACTATATACAATGTACGGCGTGTTAATTGTATTTTATCATTTATATACTTAATTACTCATTCGATTCTTTTCAAACTTAGCGAATTTGTACTCGCTTAGACCCCATTAGATTTTGAATTAACTGTCAAATATTTCTATGAGACCCTAAGCTCAGGAATCTTAAAATTGGATATTTAAATTTGAAATTGCCAAAAAAGCACATCACTTACAGAAATTTCAATATTTAATAGTAAAATATAAATAAAAAATAAAATAAACTCATTTCATGAAAATGATAAAATATTTCCATCCAAAACTTGAATATTTTGTGGGATGATTTAGTAGTGATGTTGTGTTGTTATGTAGGTATTAGTTAGGTATACTATTAAATAGTTTTGTTATCATAGTAGCACATCTTCATTTATGTAACACCTTTCCACAAAATTGTAAACAAAATATTTACTTTATGATATACTATGAAGGTACTTTCACTTTCATTTACTTTCATACTATGAATGTACTTTCGTGAGTTTTTGTAAAAGATTTGTTGTGTTCTTCAATTCATATGAAAACATAATAGTGATGCCTTTTTACAACCTCTAAAAAGTGTAAGATTTTATCACGAGTGTAGATGGAACTTTTTGGACTCTGGAATAAAAATAATACAAAACGAGTGAGCTGTGGCCAATACTTAACTCTCCAATACACAAGTGCGAATAAACATGTTTTTTCTCGAAAACTCAACAATCTCTGAAAGCATTTATACATATTCCATTTAAAAAATATCTAAATTTCGATTTGTAGCAAATTATTTAGCTACAAGTATTACTTTTTGATCATTTATCTAATCAGTTGAACATAGATATATAAGGCTGTTCAGTGAACGCAATTTTTTTTAACTCAATCTTATTTATATTTACACTAGTAAAACCCGGCAGACGTTATCCTGCCTATTTAATTATTTACCTCCAAATATATAAAAATAGTTGTTCGGTATATTTCCTTTTTATCACTTTAACATTCTTATCTAGATTCGCTAATTATAATTCCGTATTTTTTTCCCTTCCATCCCTGCAGTCCCTTCCGTCCCTATTCATTCATTCATTCATTCAAATTTTATTGAATTATTCAAACAAATTTAGGTAAGTACTTGAACCTTTAGCATTATTCCAGTTTTATATAATATACCATTTTATGTATGGGTATATAGGATTTTTGCTAAACAAACCCGCTAAGAATCAATTCAATACCAATTTTTTTTGTGAGATATCGAATAAATAAATAAATTAAAATGCATAAACCTTCTCCTGAATGAGCTGAACAAATTCCCAAAGTTTCATCGCAATCGGATGGATGGTTTAGGAGTTCATCGCGAACATACAAACAAACAAACAAATAAACGTACATCCATTTTTATAAACATAGATTAAATTTATTTATTTATTTAATTTTGCTTCTCGGGCAACTAACAGGTACTTACTATGTCAAATATTAATTTAACACGCACCCAATAACAAGTTGCCACATTCTGGAGACTTACGATATTAATCGTCTAACAGATCCAGACTGAAAACACAATTAAAAACTGTGTCTCCACCGGGAATCGAACCCGGGACCTTTGGATCAGCAGTCAGATACCCAACCAACTGAGCCACGAAGGCCGACGCCGACGAAATTAATTAAATTAAATTGAAATTTCAAATTAAATTTCTAAGTGTGTTTTAACCCTTTCTTAACCGAATTATGAAAACGTTTACAAAACAAAATGAAAATAATGATAAATACAAGATTAAAAGGAAAACACAATTGAAAAACAATAATATCAATGTCCAGAAAAATTAAAAATGAAGGGATGCGCGAGAAAGAAGGATAAAGGAATTATAGGTATAAGGATAAGAAGTATGACTTCAGAAGCTTCTTGAAAACCATTAAGCTCGGAGCTTCTCTTAAACCATTGGATAATTGGTTACACAGCCGAGCTGCGTGTATTGTGAACGATTAACTGTATGAGGATGTGTCGTGTATATATTATGTACTGGAGTGTACTATGGTTTTGAGACCGTAAATTGTATGAATGAATGAAAGAATGAAAATGACGTGTGTACTTTTAAATTTTGAAATCAAAACTCTTCACCTCAACATTGAAACGAAGAGGAAAATTATTTATCACAATATTTTGTGTCTCTATTTTTCTACAGGAGATAATAGAGACGGCAGTAAAAGTATAAATTTTTAACTATATTTTTTAATACCTATTCCTCAGATTCCCAACGAGTATCATAAAGTGAGCGAACGCTGAGAGTTTTATCATGATTTTTGATATAAATTCTCTCATGTTTCCACATCACGCGTTTTTTCTTGATAATACAAACAAGAGTTTGGCACGGTTTTTTAATTAATCCAAAAAATAATCAATGCACGATTATTAGGTAGTAATATCATTTGTAGCTATGACGCACCGACTTAGAATAGTGCATCCACTATTTTCTATTATCGCTTACGAGAGTCCCGAAAGAGCCGGGTAACGTAAATACACGAGCCATAATAGCATCTCATATAGTCCAGTTATGAGGTTTATCATCCATTAGGAATGGGCCTTTTTACATGACACGAGACTGGTGTGTGGGGATAAACGCACGTGTGGTGCTTCCTTTTGTATGTTAATACGCTAAAGCAGCGTACTTGAGGTGAGCTATTCACGAAACGGCGTAATATATATTAGCCAAATTATTATTTCACACCAGTTACCTCACACTTATGAGATAGGTACGCCGTGATGGTATGAATGAATGAATAATGGGACCCACATTTCAGACAGTGTACGTGCAAAAACTTTATATGCATAATACGTATGTGCTAACATAAGTTAATAGGAAATTAAAAAAAAAATATTTATTTATTATTTTTTTTATTTTTTATTTAAGAAACACTCACAGAGAAATTGACATTAAAAAATACAAAATATATAAATACAAAATAACATGTAAGGTCAACTCTCCAATTACGAGTACCTGGAGCATGTTATATTAAAATACCTATGATAAGGTGGTAGGAGGAGAAAAAGGGGACAAATTCAAGGACTACAGTTGATTCTAGGATTGCTCTTGCGAATATATTATAATATCTTTACTCAATTGCTTAAATTTAAAAATACAAATAAATAAAAAAAATGTTTTTGTGTTAACAGAGTGGAAATCCATAATGAACAAATATAAGTATTTTTCCATAAAATTATATTGCAATGACCAAACGTTTTCAACGAGGTGACTCGGAATTATCAAGGTCTAAAATGAAACTAACTAATTTAAATAAAAATCCAATTAAAACATTGTAAAATCTCTGTAACTCCACCCACACATGTGGCAAGGCTGTTAATAATGATGTAGTCTAGGATGATTTTTTGTTTGAATTGGTTAGTTTTGTTTTAGACCTTGATAATGCCGAGTAACCTTGGCGAAGACGTTCGGTCGTTGTAATTGAATTTTGTGGAAAAAATTAGAAAATTCTTATTTATGTTGAAATTTTACTGTCTAATAAATTCATAAAAATATTCTTGGTTTTAAGCAATAGGTATGTATTGCATTATTGTTTACTTTCTATGAAATGTATTTTAGAATATTATAATTGGCAATATAAAAATAACCATTGTTTTTTTTATAATTTTTTCTTGTTAACTGTTGTATTCTATAAAACTAGTTGCATGTAACACATGAGATCCAACTGTCGATAGCGATAGTATGTATAGTTGAAGAATATGTACCAAAATATAAACCCATAAATACAAATTATTTATTATTTTATGATATTTAGTTTTCTATACAACACATGTACCTAGGTAGTCAAGATAGGATAGTATGGAGGTCAGTCTTTTTTTCCTACCCGGAATATGAAAACAGCATGATGGTATATGTATATTGTATGTTTAGAGATGAAGTATCAAACTATTAAGTCTTCTTTGATATTGTGTATAGGTGACTACCATACAAATTGTATGAGGCGATGTCGTCACTAAATTCAATTTTTATAAAATTGTTAAAAAAAATTTGAGATGTACTGCTACAATGTTAATATTTTTTATATAAAATTAAATTATCTAGTTGGGGTATTTCGGCTTTTTTCGATATTTTAAAAAAGAATGGAAATATAGGCAGTTAAACTCATAAATTTATCATAAAAAAAATACTTTTCTTAATAAAAAATGTTTGAGAAACCCTGGAATTTTTTTGAAAAAATTCATTTGAGATTTTGTATTTGTCTATGTTTATACCAATTTTCAGCGTTCTAGCTTTTATGGTTTCTGAGATATATGGAAAAATAAAATAAAAATTCAAAAGTTGATAACCCCTGACTGAAACAAAAATTCAAAATTCCGAGTATAAAAGTTTTGTAGGCCTGTAACTGTTTATATATTCTGAAATTTTAGGCTCTGTAAATTAAGCGGATCAAAAGTTATAAGGGGGGGGGGGACACACACACAGACACACACACAGACACACACACAGACACACACACAGACACACACACAGACACACACACAGACACACACACAGACACACAGACACACACACACACAGACACACGAAATGTTCTACTCCGAATTCTGAGTAAATCCGTGTATGGAACATATATGCTGCGAAGCCTCTAAGTTGGTGTTTTTTGACTTCAAAGTTGGAAAAGCCGTGAAAAAAGTAGACCTCTCCATACAATTCTAGCGTATTCTGGCTTGATACATTGTCGATATGTTAAGAGAACAAAGTTCTCCTGAACAAATCGACAGTTGGATAAATAACGAAATATATCTAAGTGATTAAGAAAAAAAAGTAATAATTTTCAATTGTATCAAAATATCAAATAAATCAAGCGCTGGAAACAACAAACATGCATTGTTATCGGGAATACACAATTTTAAAAGTTTCAGAGCTTCAATTGGTCAGGAAGCTATAAATCGATTTCAAAATAACGGACAGATATGTGTAAGAAGTTAATAAAAATGGTGTAAAAAATAGTACAATAACTTAAAAAATCGTACCTAAAATATTCATTAATATCTTTATTTATGTACTTAACTTCTTGTACGTAATATTTTTTTATTTTTTATTTATAATAAACATGGCATTTTACATAAAGAGGTTTGACAACAATAATAAAGGTATATAAAAAAATATATTACACACTGGCGGTCTAATTGCAATAGAGCAATATCTTGCAACCAACCAGACCAATACTAGTCGACAAAATACTTTATAGAAGTACAAAATATGTCTTTTTCTATAGACACGGCGTGATGGTACGGTTATCTAAGTTGATGTAAAAAGTTGTAATTTGTCCATAAAAAGGAAATGCAAAAGCGTTTTCTGTCCGAATGAATTATTGTCCCCAAGAAATATCGCAAAAGAAATTTTATCTCAACTTGCGAATCTAATAAACGGGTAAAGTTAGACAACAACTAAATCCCATATTACACTTCGTTCATATTTCATCACACTCTAAACACCACGATTTATTTCGTGACATTTTAGATGTCATAATAATATAATCATTTAAATTCTTACGTATCTAACAATCTATTTGAAATGGGCTAAGTGACACGAATTCAATGACATGTACAGAGAATGCCACCACAGCGAATACCAAAGAAAGTTCTGTGTGGACATCCAGGTGGAAGAAGAAAGGTTGGAAGACCGCGGCTGCGATGGGAGGACGAAGTTGGAATGGATGCTTCCCAACTACTGCAAGTGCCGGGCAGTTGGAGAGTTGCTGCAGACGATAGAAGAAGCTGACGGAGGCCAAGGCTCGATATGGGCTGTAGCGCCATTGAAGAAGAAGACACGAATTCAATAATAATGGTGTATTTCTTTATTTTTACAGCTACCTACTTGAATAAAATAAGAGAGCAATATAAACTAGAGATCAATAATAAAAATAATACAAAATACAGACATCATGAAAGCAATGCGTTATATACAACACATTAATTTTTATTTACCAACTGATAAATAATATGCTTCCAAAATATATGCAAAAAAAATATCTTAGGTATTCAATGTCAATGTTCACACTTACCCCACGAGAGGATGTCAAGATGAAAAACTTTGAAAAACGAGAATAACATGTACCTACACAAAATAGTTTATATCAATAAGGTTTCATTTTTTTGATAATTTACCACCTAACATAAAAGAAACCACAAGTCATGTCACCTTACGTAGGCTAAGTGCTGAATACATATTTTATATTATTTCCGGGAAATATACAGTAAAATAACATTTTTTTATATAGATGCATTAGTATAACGCGACATCCTACGTAGGCGATTCAAAGCGAATGCGAAGCGGCGCGGCGCGGCGCGAAAATAACAAACAGTCGGTAACTATGGAAAAGTCCTACGTTACCGACCGCGAGTATTTTTCGATGCGGCGCGGCGCGATGCGAAGCGAACGCGATCAGTTTGTTTGATATTTTCGCGCGAATTGAAAGCGGTGCCATTGTTTTTTGACATGTCAGAAATAGAAATTTTAATTTTTGTCCATGAACGTCCCATATTATGGGACAAAAGAATTATTATTATCGAACCGCGAATTATAGGATTTGGCAAAAATAAATGGGACTACAAGTAAACACATTTATTTATTATTGCTATTTTACAATAGGATGTTTATTTATTTATTTATTTATTTCTTAAGGTTACATACAGTTTTATAATATAACATATATTTTCAAAATGAATTAATTAATACAAAAACCAAGATTGTAACGCCAATTACTATGTTAAGGTCATACAATCAAAATATATAACTATATATAATATATAACTCTATATAATTATGTATATACCCATAGAAAAAATATATTTGTATAAAAAAAAGGAAAATTTCCGTGGGTATATACACACAAAATGACAAAATATAAAAACCTTACAAGGATAAGAAACAAAAAATACAAAACAAATCAAAATTAATTAAACATAAAATAGATGCATACAAGCTAGGAGGTTTGGGACAGGACAATGGATAGGAATAGAAGGGGAAAATTAGGAATATAAAATCAATCACTGAGAAAGCCTCAACATACTCTTAAATACGCTCGGTGTGCCAAACATGTCAAGACCCTCGAACTTTGCATCAAACTGTTTACATGCTCTATGTACAAAAGCATTTCCGGCATAATTAGTTCTAAGAACAGGCACATTGAATAAGTCGTGACTCCTTGTTAAACGCGCAGGGACTCGAAGGTTAATTTTCCCTAATAAATAAGGAGTATCAACCCGATCATTCAATATGTTATAAAGAAACATCATGTCTCTGATTGTACGCCTCTTCTGTAAAGTGGGTAATGAATATTTCATACAGCGAGCAGGGTAGTCAGGGGAATACGTATGTGATCTATAGTCAAGGTGTTTTACAAACTTCTTTTGTACACGCTCGATTTGATCAATATGTATATTATAATGGGGATTCCACACCGTGCTCGCGTATTCAACCCGACTTCTAACATATGACAAATATAGTACTTTGAGTGTATCAATTGAGTGAAATGGCTTGCAAACCCTAATTAAAAAACCCAATAGTTTCAGAGCTTTACCAACAATGTATTCAATATGATCTTGAAAAATCAATTTGGAGTCCATCAATATACCCAAGTCTTTAACTAAGCTCGTTCGACGAATATTGCTACCTTGGATTTTATAATCAAATATAATAGGCTTCGCCTTCCTAGTATAGGTTATTATTGAACATTTGCTGGCATTCAAATATAATTGATTATCTAAACAGTAATTACTTAGTCGTGTAATATCGTCTTGTAATTGTTCACAGTCATTCGTTGAGCAAATCTTTTTAAAAAATTTGGCATCATCAGCAAAAATAAGAATTGAGGATCTCTCTACCATTTGATCTAAGTCATTTATATAATGTTGTTCAAAACACACAAAGTTTTCTCTCGCTTGCACGAATGTCAAATTTTGATATGTTTCCCGGAAAGATGTAAATTCAGTCTCATTTATCAATTCAAGATCACGTAATTCTTCATACAAATTGTGATATCCCCCATAAATATGCCTCTCTAAGTACACAATATTAGTTTCACTTCTCTGTCGTACATACTTCTTGAGTATTTTATATACGTACATCCATGACAGTAGCTGGCGGCAGAGGGAACGATTCGCGCACACGTAGGACAGAGCCGCCGCGTCGCACCGCATCGCATTGAATTCGCTTGTATCCGCACCGCATCGCTTCGCAATAGCGTTCGCTTTGAATCGCCTACGTAGGACGTAGCGTAAGACTAAAACCAATAACAAATTTTCACATTGTTAACAATAAATTTTGACTGCTGTGCTTACATACTTAAAACTATCTACATAAAACCTTTAATGTTCTCCATAGTTTAATATAATGTTTATATTGTAATTAATTATCATACTCTTAACATAATTATTAGTTTCAAACAGTTTAATTTTGATATATGTTTTATCAATTTAAATTAATTATACGACTGCTAGTTACAAACAGAATCATGTTAGAAATTATTGAAAAATACAAGATATATTATAAGTACCTAAATACAAAAAAACATATGGTTAGATTTAACTTTTTGATCGTCAGTTGTTGATGGAATTCCATATAAATTTCTTAAAATTCTTCTTCTTCTTCTTCTTCTTTTGAATAGACCTTCAGGTCTGTTTTTTAAGAGGCCTGCTCTTCCTGCGAAGTGGACCCGAAACTCCGTCAATGCCGGTCCCAAGCCCGGATGAAAAAGGAGGAGGGTTGTATGCAAGGTTAGCCACCTACATGCTATAAAAAACGCACCTGGCTCACAGAAAAGAGAACAAAGCCTCGGACGCAAGACTTCTCTCGGATTTTAAAAATTTTAATAAATAAAAATAAAAGTAGACTTGAAAACTCGAAAATGTGCATAGCACGAAACCGGTTGTAGGTTGTAGTCTTAATAAATAGTGGAATTGATTTTAAACACGTTTTTTATTTTTATTTATTAAAAATTTTAAGAAAAAAAAAGTAAAAACAAATATGGATTTAGGATACCAAGAGAAGATATTGTTAATTTCCTTTAGATATTGAATTTAAGAGTTGATGTGCTGTCACTGAGCACATAGATAAGATTTGATTGGTGAAATGAAATTTCGCAATGAGTACGTCGACAAATTGATTTTTAGTATAAGGCATTTTAGTGAAATTGGTGCTAAACATACCTTCTTCTCCTTCTCTCTACCTTTACGACCCTTGACGAGTCACAAATGCCTCCAAGATCAGTCGCGAACCTCTTCTATCCAGAGCTGCAGTCATTCAGTTCATACTGAACACTTTGCAATCGGCTAAGTTATCAATCGGCTATATAGTGAAGTTTCGGCTTTCCCAACCGTCTTCTTCCCATTGGATTAACAGTCATTACTCTCTTTGCCGGTATACCAACCTACTAGTATCAATTCAGTGTCTCATAAATCGTTTCAGATTGGACAGACATCTGTTTAAGATTGGACCTTCCCCCTCACCTTACTGCGAATGCGGCCTTGACGAGGAGTCTGAGAACCATGTTTTCTTTTCCTGTCCAATAAGAGACGCATTTGACATTTATCGAGCATTGGATTATGTCCGATGCTCGATGAAGGAAAAATTCCAATTCATATTATCAATACATTATCTACTATCGTTAGGATTAACGGAAATTTATAAACTGCTACACAAGTTCACACAGAAAAATAAAGTTATACTGTAATCCTCCATAGTATCTTATTATTTTTCACACTCACTAGAGTTATTGAGCTGCACACAATTTAGAGCGCCGTTGACTGCATATACACATTGATCACCGTCTTTGGCACAAATAGTCCTGCATACTGGCTGCCTTACAAAAAAAAATTAAATAAATAAATCGTCTCAAACGATGACACGAAAAAGAGTACGGTATGACGTGGGGGTTTACAAAAAGGGAGGAGGGGGCAGGGGTAAACTTTGAAATTGTTAATAAACCCCATCCGAGCATACAAAACAGAATACACTAGCTGTGAAATGCGTCAACTCGTATTTACTCGTAAGTATCGCTGAATATATTACTGAACCAGTAAAGAACATGAACCATAAAATGCTTTTTATTTGGTTTCCCCCCCTTATTCCGCGCCACATTCTAGCCATCCCAGAAGAGAAATGTTTACAGATAAGGCACTTTTTTTACAACCTCACAACGGCAATTCCTGAAAAGTTACACCGCATACATTAGTGCCTTTATTCCAACATTGTTTTTGAAACCATTTTCAACATGTACCCTGTGGATTTCTTTCGAAGTTCTTGGCGTGATTTTATCCGTTTGTTTCGATGCATACATATTCGTGTACCAAATTTAAGGTGATCGATGGAGCTGGAATACTTCTAACTATGAAGCTTCGTCTTCGTCATCTTTTGATAAATCAGTGAAGGTGCTAGTTTAGCTATGAGGTGAGGATGGCCTAGTTTACCTCCATCTTTTTGGTGGTCTCCCAGTGGTCGCCGACCCTCTGTAATTTCACACAAAGCAATTTTAGAAAGTCTTTCTGGATTCATCCCCCCCACGTATTTACTGCGATAGAGCCTTTTTTGTCTGCTTAACCATAAATGATATATTAAAATAATAGATAGGTTTCTATTAATTTATTTCGGTAAACAAAAAATTAAGGCGAATGGCTCACTTATTTCTTACCGCACTTTAGTGGCACGCAAGATGTTGCAAAGTTCGGAAGTATTGTAGTACTTAGTCAAAATGCCATCTTGTATGATGAAAACATAAAAAAATACACTAGAACTCTGAAGGAACGATCAGATACATCATTTCATGTTACATATTTATTCGATAACTATTATATTTATTTGGATTTTTCAATGGTTATTTTTATTTTGAGTATAAGAGAGAGTAGCTACATAAGTTACATATACGCTTTTAGGTAAACAGAGGTATTCTGTTTTTGTATTCGCTTTTTTCACACAGCTATAACTTAATGTATGTTTGTCTCTTTCACTGTCACTACTTGTGAGAGATAATTATAATGTGATTGCACTGGAGTAAACGCGAAAATATATCTGCAGTGTGGGCTCTTTCTTGGTGATATTGTAAGAATTCGTTAAACTGTACCATTTTTGTAGAGCGTTTTGCTCGCATACAACGTGTCTATATATAAAATGTCATTGTTCATCAAACAACGAATAATCTCGACAGTAAAGAAATCATCCATGAGTTTGTTTTTCTTGGATCTAGCATAAGCGATTCCAGTAGTTGCAAAGAAAAGAATAATGGCCAAGAAAGTGATGGGACTTTTGACTAAGATCTTTATGAATTTACAGGGTAGATATAAACACTTCTGTTCCTTTGTAAAAAGATTTTTCGAAAGAAAGATCATTTAGAGAAAAGTTTCCTTTGTATATTCCTTCGGGATGCGGTTGTCAGACATTGTAGAGAATGCGACGGACTACTCGAAGAACCAATATGTCCGTATTAACTATAGATCGATAAAGGCCATAATTAAAAAAAAGTTATACTGTGCGCATGTAACAAATCAAATTACGGCACAAACAAAAAAAGCTTTTTTTCAGTAGATACAAATAAAACTATGTCACCCTTCAAAAATGTACGAGTGGAACATAAAAAAAAATCCTCTAGTAAAAACATTTCCAGCCGTCGAATAAATTTGAGTGGATTTCGGTGGCTAATGAATTTCCAAAACATAACGAGGGCATTAGTTATGGCCATCGAATAACTATTGAGTTTTGACAAGTTGTTTGCGAAAACCCATCCGACCGGAATAATATATTTTATTTTATTCTGGCGTATTTAGCGAACTGTTAAATAATGTAGTAGGTATTATTAGTTATGATGCATCATTTGGAAAATTATTTCCGTGTTCGAATTGCTGTAAACACAGAACTGACTGAGTAGATCCTACTATAGAAATGTGAAATAATGTGTTGGGAAGAATTTTTCAGAGCGCATTTAAATATTATTATAGATGGTCCAGAGACAGGAAAAAATAAACATTTATTAGCGAATTGATCATCCAAATATATAGGTATGATTTACAAAAACAAAATTAGAAATGTTTCTTCGAAAAAGGTTTTAAATTTAATCAACAGTTTAAAACCAAAGTGATATAGAATCAATACCCAATTTGTGAGGGTTATTACTGAGTCTATAATTATAGAACTAAATGTAAGTATGTATGGTTGTATGTACGGTATGCGCTCCTAAACCGTTCATCCGATTGCAATGAAACTTTAGTGAAAAGTCTGACATTTATCCGGGATGGTTATTGGATTTAAACTTTTTCTTCTTTTTCTTTATTAGACACAGAGAGAAGGGAATATTACAACTACCTGGTGACTGCTTTCTTCCTTTATATGGGCAGGTCTTTTCGAGAAGCCACCCAGTCTCACCTCTATATCACAACACAATAATTTTGGTTTAAGAACACCACTTCTAAACACGGTTTGGATATTATATGCGCACGGTGCGTAGTTTTTAGTAGATCGATATAAAGGAAAATAACACAAAATATGTATATTTCTGCTGTTGATATATTTAATGTACACACTATAGATGGTTTCAAAGAGATGCTTAGCGCAAATTATATTTTTTATTTTTACTTTGCTTTGTTTATTTTTGTTGTTTAAATAGAATATGTAATACTGTTAAAATAAAACAATTTGTTTTAGATTCTACGTGTATTTATAAGTTCGTCGATAGTCTTGAAGATGCCCTAGCAAGGCGAAATAGCTATCGACGAACTTATAAATACACGTAGAATCTAAAACAAATTGTTTTATTTTAATATAATTTAAAATGGAATTCTACTACGTAAATTATCCACAACTACTTAATGTAATACTGTTTATTTTTTTCTTCTTTTTTTTTATATGTCTAGTTTTTTTTTATCATTCACCTCTATTTTCTTTTATTATGTTGTTTTATATTGTCCTTCCTTTAACTACTTTATTATTGTGTATATTATTGATTTATTTACACTAATTGTTGTTTTGTTGTGTAAACATTATTGTATTTATCTTGTATTTATTGTAAATGCCCTATTAAGGGCGTAATAAAAATAATAAAAATAAAAATATTTTGTCGTGTATCGAAACTATTCAAATCTGCAAAGACTGCATAGTTTGGGGAACCAGTATGCACAATACACAGATATATTTAATGACTCGATCGGCATCTATAGAAGTTGCCTATACACTGCACTTGTTAATGAGACCAAACATTAGATTATTTTGTCGGTTTTTAAACTACTTTTCTCATTTCTTTTTTCCTGTATTAATTTTTGCATGTATGTTTACTTTTTTTTCATATTTTTAACATGTTCTTCATTGTTTATTTACATATTTTTGCATGCTTTTTGTTTATTTTTTACATATTTTTTACATATTTGTTACATGATTTTCATTATTTTTTACATGTATTTTGTTTATTTTTTTTACATATTTTTACATGTTTTTTGTTTATTTTTTTACATATTTTTGAATGTTTCTCGCATGTTTTTTTTTTACATATTTTTTTTTTTTTTTAAATGTTTTTCATTATTTTTTACATATTTTTACATGTTTTCACCTTTTTTATATTGTTATTCATTTTTTATTTTCGTTTTGTATATTTGTTTGTTTTTATTTGTTTTTTTTTTAAATTCTGTTGTTTTTAATATATTATGTATACTTGTATGTGTAAAAGGTTATCAAACCGTAAATTGAAATTAAATTAAATAAATAAATAAATCCTTCAACTGTCAGTGAAACGTACACGGCGACGAGTTTTAGACGATTGTAATGACTGCTGACCGCTGATGTAGGTAGCAATACTTTTTGGGAGAGAAAAAAGTTGGAAGTGCTGCCACATTTACCGCATTTACAGGTCATTTGACCTGTGAAGGTGGACTATCCTGGGAGAATGAGGTCCAACTGTCCTTCCATCCCTTTTCAGATCTCCGGTCTTATGTTCTAGGCTATTTCTGTGTTTACAATTTTGAAAATTCTATTTTCATCCATGCGTTAGTCGTGATCTCTCCAGAAGCGAACACTGAACTAAACTTTATCTATTTATCTAATAGAATTATGAAAAAAATAAAGTTAATTTAAAAAAAAAATATCTAATACCTCACAAAGGAATTTATTGAAAATGATCGACATAGGAATACGAAAATAAAAGTCATTTGATTTGTTATTTGGGAAGAATTTGACATCTGTAAAATACAAAAAAAAGTGCACAACTCCCTGTTTTCATTTCTTTAAGTAGATACATAATAACCTCCACTTTCACCAAAGTTCCTAAGCGCTAACATCAATTTTTTTGATGCACTCAACGTAAAATTACGTTTCATCAAACAATCTTATCATCGTTTAGTGACGCCTTAGTGAGTTCAGTCATAAGTCTACTTTACACGGCGCTTCAACGGGTTTCAAGTTTTCGACGGGATTTTCAACGCTATGGGCAAAAAAATAGGACGTGTTCTATTTTCAACGCGATTTTCATCATTTTTGGTAAAACAGAAATCTGTAAAATTATTCACTGTCGTCGTTACCAACGAATCAACATGGCTGCCGTTTGCATTGACTTTTACGTGTGACTTGCGCTTATTTCCAACTTGCGCTTATTTCCAAAGTGTCGAAACTTTCGATATACATTTATATTATATTAAACATTTATTATTTAATATTTCGATATACATTAATTTATATTATATTCAACATTTGCACATATTATTGTGTAAACTGTGTAAAGTACCTACTGTAAAGCGATGCTCGGAGTAACCTCTATTTTGGATGCTGTTAAAGCGTTGGAAACCGGGCCGCATTGAAAATAGTGTCCGCGTAAAGTGCACTTTAGGCTGTGTTTCTCGAACAAAGATTAAAGAAAAAGCATAGTTAAAATACTTCGATATCATAAAATCGTTCAATACTTTTGATTGTTTCAATGAAATCTAATGCCGTCAAACGACTCAATTTTGAACAATTTTACTAAATCAAAGTATTTTAACTAAAGTATTAGCGATAACGAAACAGCGCAGCCTCAATGTAAGATAAAAATAAATTCAGCAGTTCAAAGTTGACAGTAATGTTCACCACCACGCCTGTGAACGCAACGTGTATAGCATAAAACCTAACCAATGTTTCGGTTAAATGGAAGAGGTGATTTCACATAAAAGTAGTGGGTTGTAGCCAACGCTGTACTCCTCATCACCAAGTTACTCCACAGAACATTCAAATATTGTATGAAATATTTTCAGCATGTTTATGTAATGAGTTTTTTTAATTATATTTTATTTTAATATTTTACTATGTAAAAATGATAATTCTTTAACGCCATTTTATGAATGTAGTGATGTGCCTTTTAGCAATTTGAAAATAAAAATATCAAATTTAAAGTATCCTGAGCTTGGGGTCACTTCGAAATAATTGACAGTTAAAAAAATTGAGACGCACTGATCAGATATCCTTTAAAATCTAATGGGGTCTAAGCGAGTATTGAATATACGAATTTGCTAAATTTGAATAGAATCGAATAAGTACCTACTTTAAAGTTAAATAAACATGCCGTACATAGCATATATATATAGTCCCTACACACATAGATACATTGTGATAAAACTTTCAGAATAGGTACAATAAATAAATAATAAATTGATATGATTTTTATAACGTCGCTTTTGTGATAACCTCACCTCACAATATCAGCGAGGTGAGGTTATCACAATATCAGTGAGGTGAGGTTTATAACGCCGCTTTTGTGATAACCTCACCTCCAAGGTTGTGATAACCTCACCTAACAATAATGTGATAACCTCACCTCACATATCTTTTGTGATAACCTCACCTCACAATATCAGCATGATATCTGCAATAAAAATAATAACCTTAAAAATTGCGAATTCGTAACTCTTTTCCATATCCCCTTGGGGTAGTGAGGAGTCAAAATCAGAGGGATTATAAAAAAAATATATGTCTGACAATCGCTGACTCTTGCTCCATATGGTGGATACTTGAAAATTTCCACGCGCCGAGAATTTTGTGAGATTTTGTTTTCGTATGTCGGTATGAACGAAATATAATTTGGTTTGTTATATCCTCCACGTAATCTAATTATACGTCCTTTCGATCCCCAGAGACTATATATATGTTATTATTACCGGGGGGCATTTTGCTATTCAGGTCAGGGGATTTTTTATCCAGATATCCTTCACCTAACGGACATTTCGCTTATACGGCAGCCTCCCATCGTCATGTTTTAAAAATAAATAAAAAAAATACATTTGACCGCATGATTACTTAACTGTGTATAAGAAAAATTTCAGCTGTTTTTTTTCCTTATCTGAAACATTTATATCGTTAAGAATTATTTCTCTTTTAACAGGAAGATCGTTTCGAGTAGTAAATGCCTTATCAAAAAACACAAGAATTCTTATGTTCTTGGTGAATCAAAACGTCCAATGTTAGTGTTGAGTATGTGAGTAACAAGTCCATAATATAATTCAGATTGTCTATATTTACACATACAAATTATAATTTACAGTTACAAATATATAGTACTCGAAATATATGCACGCAAATTTATCACAATAATAGTTACACGGTGTTTACGCTATCGGCCTGGGCCAAACAATGACGCGCTGTTCATTCAATATCCACATCCGACATATATACATATGTACGATTCCCGGACAATTGGCCGTAGCCGATTGGCCGTGGACAATTGGCCGTACGCCCTTTTTACCGTATGGACAATTTATCGTGAGGACAATTGGCCGTGGGGACAGTTGGCCGTGAGGACAATTGGCCGTGGGGACAGTTAGCCGTGAGGACAATTGGCCGTGGGGACAGTTGGCCGTGAGGACAATTGGCCGTGAGGACAATTTATCGTATGGACAATTGACCGTATGGACAATTCACCGTGCGGAAACTATTTTTAGCATCAGAAAAATTTTTCTTTCTTTTTTCGTTTGAGTTAAATAAATTGCGTGAATAAAAAAAATGTTCGTTTATGGCGACGAACCGATTGCCTTATTTTTTTATTTCAAGATACTAGGAGAAATCCAATATGTCGACAGTGATTAAAAAAAGAACAAGAAGAAGTTTAAGAACAGACGTCTTCTTAAATCTCAAAATGTAGCTCAACGCTTTAACAGCATCCAAAATAGAGGTTACTCCGAGCATCGCTTTACAGTAGGTACTTTACACAGTTTACACAATAATATGTGCAAATGTTGAATATAATATAAATTAATGTATATCGAAATATTAAATAATAAATGTTTAATATAATATAAATGTATATCGAAAGTTTCGACACTTTGGAAATAAGCGCAAGTTGGAAATAAGCGCAAGTCACACGTAAAAGTCAATGCAAACGGCAGCCATGTTGATTCGTTGGTAACGACGACAGTGAATAATTTTACAGATTTCTGTTTTACCAAAAATGATGAAAATCGCGTTGAAAATAGAACACGTCCTATTTTTTTGCCCATAGCGTTGAAAATCCCGTCGAAAACTTGAAACCCGTTGAAGCGCCGTGTAAAGTAGACTTATGACTGAACTCACTAAGGCGTCACTAAACGATGATAAGATTGTTTGATGAAACGTAATTTTACGTTGAGTGCATCAAAAAAATTGATGTTAGCGCTTAGGAACTTTGGTGAAAGTGGAGGTTATTATGTATCTACTTAAAGAAATGAAAACAGGGAGTTGTGCACTTTTTTTGAAATGAAAAAAGAACAAGAAGAAGTCTAAAAACAGACGTCTTCTTATATCTCAAAATATAGCAAATTAGAACTACATAAATACCGCTTATTTTGTAAAATTTCGTTTTAATCACTGTCGACATATTGGATTTCTCCTAGTATCTTGAAATAAAAAAATAAGGCAATCGTTTCGTCGCCATAAACGAACATTTTTTTTATTCACGCAATTTATTTAACTCAAACGAAAAAAGAAAGAAAAAATTTTCTGATGTTAAAAATAGTTTCCGCACGGTGAATTGTCCATACGGTCAATTGTCCATACGATAAATTGTCCCCACGGCCAATTGTCCTCACGGCCAACTGTCCTCACGGCCAATTGTCCTCACGATAAATTGTCCACACGGTAAAAAGGGCGTACGGCCAATTGTCCACGGCCAATCGGCTACGGCCAATTGTCTGGACACGATATATGTACATCCGACTACGCATTCGGGAATCTCCGTCGACACGAAGATATATCACAGTTAGGTTCACTAAATAAAGATTAATAACTTTTGGAATTTGAAAAACTTCTCGAGTTTCTTTGGAACTGTCACAACAAGATCCTGTTCGTTTTTTTGGCTCAATTTACAACCATAGATGAAAAGTAACTTCACCATTAAGTTCCAGAAAAAAAATTACAAATCAATTTTTTTTCAATTACACATAAGCAAATATTGGATCTTTTTCCCTGTCAGAAGTCAAATGTTATTTTTACAAGTAAGTAAACAAGCCAAAAATGAAATTATATTTCTGGCGCAGATCAGGGGTGACATCTGTGCGAGACACCGTCACCTCATTTATAGACTGTTGCTTTCATTGTTTACAAATAAACCAATTTTTCAATAGATGGCGTTACAAAAAGGTTTTCATTCTTAAGTTGTAAATTTTTTTTACGCTCGATAAAGATAAAAATCCGTTATTTCTAAATGAAAAACAATTAG
The DNA here is from genome assembly GCA_963576475.1 of Molanna angustata. Classification (NCBI taxonomy): domain Eukaryota; kingdom Metazoa; phylum Arthropoda; class Insecta; order Trichoptera; family Molannidae; genus Molanna; species Molanna angustata. Next base: position 6,866,435 of record OY754977.1, on the reverse strand, counting down.
TTTTAGTAGGTAAGTACCTACTATTTTTGTAGAAATGTGTATTTTTCTGAATACACCCGTTTAAGAACAAAAATCAAGTAAGATAAAATTAGTATTAAAATTCGCATATATTGTGAACGAATTCTTTACATGATTTTATAAAATCTAGTAACAACGCGATGAACTTAGTAGGTACCTACCAATATATAAACGTGAATCTTGATGTGGATTATGTCACAAATGTAAGTTTTTGAAATTGTTATAATAATCGAAATGAATAAGATTTAGTAAAAAATTGCATTAAGAACAATAATGGCCGACCCAATTATCTCATGGCCAGCAAAGCTCGCTGTGCACAATGCAATAGTCGTACCAAAATTAATGTATGCAAGTGAGACATGGACATGGCAGAAGATGCATGAAAGTAAAATTAACACTGTGGAAATGAGGTCCCCAAGACGAATGAGTGGTAGAAATTGAAAGAGATTAACAAGATTGAAAGAGATATTGTGAGTAGAATGAAAGTAAATACACTACGATGGTTCGGATATGTGGAGAGAATGAACGATGAGCGCCTGACAAAGAAAGTATACAAGGTTGAAAAGAGTGGAATGAGAGGTCGTGGCCGACCGAGAAAGAGTTGGCATGATCATATAAATGAGATTTTGAAAGATGGTAATATAATAAGCCAGAATAATAGGAGAGCATGTATGACGCGATGCATGGATGTAAATGAGGCAAAACATGTATGTCAAGATAGAGGTTTCTGGCGTTCGGTCCTCTCTGCCTACTCCAAGTAGGGATACGGTGTGATGGTATGTATGTATGTATAGTAAAAAATATAACCGTTGAAATAGGGACAAGTTCTAAGTATGAAGAAATTCCTGACATAGTTTTATAAAATGTATTTATGATGTTACGAAGTATTTTAAATTTTGATTTAAAACATCAATCTTCATAAGACTATATTATCTGAACTAAGCCACTTTATCATAATCGAAAAGAAAAAAAAAACAAAAATAGTTTCCATACAGATCATAATTTGAAATCTGATCCGAATACATACCCAAGTATTATAACTAGGGTCGCGTTCTTTTTGTTAAAACGTTCCCTTGATCAGTAATTCTTCCAAGTTTCTGCGTGCATATGTATGTGTGTGTGTCGGCGATTCCGGCGCCCGAGGCCGTCGGTTGTCTCGCTGATCAGATTAGACCCGCCACTGTTATCGAGTTATCCAGTTAGGGTCCGTCTCGCTCCACCCGATAGCGCCGTCTCCCTCGCTCGGTCGCGCGAGCACACGGGGCCGGGACCCATGTTGACTCGGGGCAAATACCAATGTTTACGTGCCCGTACATACTAAAACAGTTTGCCCGTTTAACTTACACATCTGTATGTGTATAATATGTGACTGTGCGGGTGTAATATCTTGAAATATGCTGCGTCTAAAAAAAAACGGATTTTCCGCGACGAAATATGTGTTCGATGACGCCATCTTGAAAATTTTATTACTTCTCGGGCAACTAACAGATACTATGTCAAATATTAATTTAACACGCAGCCAATTACATGTTGCCACGATATTAATCTTCTCACAGATCCAGACTGAAGACACAATTAATAAAATTAATAAATGTGTCTCCACCGGGAATCGACCCCGGGACCTTTGGATCAGCAGTCACCTAACCTAATCTAATCAACTGAGTCACGAAAGTTGACATATTCATTCAACCTATAACTCCATAATCAACTAGAATAATGAAAAAAAAACTTTATTTTATTTTAAGTTCTATTTAAATAAACCTGAAATATAGTTTTTTTTCATAATTATATTTCATCGATAAATTAATACAAAGTTGTGGCTAACTATTATCACACTTATTTATAACAACTTGATGCGTGTAAAATTATTATTTTACATAGGTACCTGGTTGTCGAAGTTGTCATAGGGCCGGTATTACAGTCTCAGTTTAAGAGCTAAACTCAAGTTTTACAAAAATATAGTGTATTACAGTGTCCGTTTAGGCCTAATCTTCTCTCAAAACTAAAACGACAAATATTTAACTCAACGTTTCTGGCGGATTAAGTACTTAACGGTGAGTCAACTGTCATTTCTCGACTCGTTGCTAGGCAACGCGTGTAGTTTCAATGTTCTATCACTAGAGGCGTTAGATGTATCGACGGTGGCGCCACACTACAAAACAAACTGACAGCCATGTCGAAACCATAGAATAATAATAGTATAGAATACTCTTTAACCTGCAGTAAATGTGACTGCTTTATGTTAACTAATTTGGTCAACATTTTGCTACGAGCATTCAGTAATCATTTGGCCGTCTGCGTGATACGTTCTCCAAATAGGGAATTTTTTAACTGCTTGCAAAATTATTTACGCAGTCATAACGAGTAATACTATACGAACAATGTCTACCAGCAGAGTCATACATATATTGACACGAGCCGGCCAGTAAAACGGCTTCACTTTTTCAGCGAGGTATTGAATGGGAATGAGTATTCTATAGTATTATTATTATTCTATGATTGAAACGAATATGGCCTTTTCTTCTTCTTCTGCTTTAGTTAGGACTGTATCCTGTTATTCTCGGAGCCTGCTCTTGTGAAGGGACGTCCAGCTATCCTTCCTTCTTTTGGGTGGTCTTCCAGGGGGTCTGCCATTTGTTATCTCCCCATATAATATGGCCTTTTAAAAGCATTATTTTGTTGAGAAAAAATAAATTTACCATGTTGGATAATAAAACAATAGTATTTCAAGTCGTAGCGTCCCGTTTTGTAGTTCGTATTATTTGAGGTTATTTAAAATTTGACAGATAATAACCACAGAAAAAGTGAAATATGTCTATAATTGAAGATTTAGTAACTGACATGTCATATTGCACTGTAATCTGGAAATGGATTCAATCCTCCCTTAATATTAATCTTGAGTTTAACAAACTCAATGAGTTGAGGGCCGAAGGCCTATAGTTTGTAATGTTAGTATTTATTTATTTATTTAGAAGCACAACATTAAAAACAAAATAACATTAAAGATAACTGCTTCACTAGACAGAGTCTGTTCCGGAGCAATTATCAGTAAAGTTTGTAATGTTAGTACATTTTACAATACTTAAAAATATAACACATACATATTAGGTATACAAAAAAATCAATAAAAAATGTATCTATAGGTTTTTCGCATGTCTAAATACATTATTATTTTATTTAATATAAGATGATTTTTTATAATGTTAAAATATAGACATGAGCAATATGTGTATTGGAAATCAATTTCATAATAATTCCCATTCATTTGATTATGTTTGTTTTGCAATGTTTACATGTCCAGCGAATGCGACGATTTTGTTTCTATTCCCATAGCAATAACAACGATGTCCCTAAACAATTTATTGCTTGGTCACCCTACACACACACACACACATGAATTATTAGTATATAATATTAAATTACATACACCATACACAACTCGGTTGCCAAAACGATGAGATGAAATTGAATTAACCTCACAAGGAAATGCGATAGAATAAAAATATGAAAATATAAGTCCATAATTATATCTTAACAAATAATGTT